>PVIJ01003771.1:76176-128947 GCA_004024925.1 Scalopus aquaticus | reverse complement strand
TACATACAAGCTGGGGTACAGGCCAGAGGCGTGGGGCGGCGAGAGGGCTCACCAGAGACAGAGCGGGTAGCAGAACAGGCAGATCAGAAATACACTGCTGAGGGGAGCAGCGGGTGAGGCAGGAGAGGTCTGCCGCACCATGTGGGATTCTCCCCAGCCAGGCGTCGAACTTGCGTCGCCGCTGCCGACAGCTCCACAGCGCAGCACTTAACCGCTGTGCCACCGGGGAGGCCCTACTGATCATTCTTATCATGAACAGTATCAGATTTTTTCCAAATGCCTTTTCTCCATTTTAGCCTGTTTATTGATGGATTATTTTATTGATTTTTGAATGATGAACCAACCTTGCATACCTGAGATAAACCCCACTTGATCATGGTGTGTAATTCTTTTATCCACTGTTGGATTAGATTAGCTAAATTTTTGCTGAGGATTTTTGCATGTTTATGGGAGACACTAATCTGTAGTTTTATTTTTTTGTAATGTCTTTGTCTGATTTTGGTAGCATGAAATAGGAAGACTTTTGTTTCAAAGGTTTTGATTTTAATTAAGTACAATTTATATCTCTCTATATAGGCATATATATCTATATATGTATTAGGTTGTGCTCATCTGCGTTTTAAATTAAACACAGGAATCATAAAGCATTTTAATTAAATGCAACATATATTTTATACATTTCTAAATCTCCATATCTCAATTCCATGTTGTGACAATTTAAGGGAAAGGGAGAAAGTGAGGGCGACCATTAACTTGAACTTCAGGCTCAAAATATAGTTGACTGTTAGCTACTGCCTTTAAGCATGTGATCCCAACAGTCAAGGACAACTAACTATCCTTAAGCTTTAAGTGACTTTTCTTGGGATGGAGTAAGGCCATAGCTACCACCGGGGAGCCATTCTCTGGGCTGCATGTGTTATCTCAATAATGAATGAGAGTGAGGATAAAGTGTCAGAATGAGCAGCGCTGGGGCCAGCCTGTTGGGACTCTTGGGTAGGTTTTCTGAGAACCATGTCCTGAGTTCAAAAGGGGAGTAACACCAGGGTCCTCTGGCCATAAGCAAATAGAGGTCGCAGGATTGGTTGACCTCAGCCCTTGAAGCAGGCCTGACAAAGGTTCTGCCAATCCGATGGGGTGCTCTGGGTGCAGAAACTGCTTGTAGCGGGGCTCCCTGTGGGCAGAGGAGGGCTAGGTCCCTGTGTCCCTGTCTTGCTCAGGTAATGGCTGGGAACACTCCTTGGAAGACATGACTGTGGCTCAAAAGTTGGTGGGTCCCTGAAGGAACTAACTGCTGGGGATCAGGAGACTCCACCCTCTTGGCAGCAGAGCAGCAAGTCCCTTATTGAAGGGGCAATACGAGGAGTACATCCCTGTGTGCGCCAGACAGAGCCGAGGGCCCCATCCTGGCAACTGGCGGCTTTCGGCCACCACTTACAGTTCCCTCACCTGGAAGACGGAGAGAAGGGCTTTATAACAGGGAGGATTAAGCAAGGCAAGGATGAGACTAGTGCCTGAGATGGTACAGCCATTCAATCACGCTCCTTCCTTTCCCCCAGATGGAAATTAGCCAAGGGAACATCCTGTTTCACTAACCAGTTCCCACTCTGCTCTTTACTAACTTCATTTCCTTTCACTTTCCACCAGGGGGTCAAGGCCACATGGCAATCCCCTCCTCTAGATGTGCCGCCTGTGTGTCCAGGGCTGTGATGACCCTGGACCTGCTCCTCTCCTGCCTTTCTCATGCTGGAAACTCAAAGACCTGTGGCCAGTTGGGGACCCCTGACTGATGTGGGGATCACGTGGGAGTTATGCTTCCGGGAGCATATCAAAAGCAAGCAAGTTGCACCATCTCTTTCAGTGGCTTGCGAGTCTGTCCCACTGAGGATTCCTGTAAGAAGAAAGCATCGTTTTTCTCTAAGTGTCTCCTTGTGTTTCTTTCTCTTAAGTGCCTCCTTAAAAGCCTGAGGACAGACGCCCCTCCTTCACTTAGGGCCTCTTCCCTGGGAGGCAAGGCTGCATCTGAATGGGAAGGGGGAGGGTGTGGTCTGTGCCCATCATCATCCATTACTGGGGTGCTCTGGCTGTAGCAAGTGTGTCTCCAAGGTCCGTCCAGATATTTCCCGTGTGCATGCAATTTACTGGGGCGTCTCAACTCTTTGGAGTATAAACACAAAACAGTTTTACTTCTTCCAGTAACTGCCCCAGCTCCAGATCTCTCTTTCCTGCTGGGGAGCAGCTCCCTTAATGATGTCTTGGTCTAGTTCCATAACTTTCCAACCACTTTCAGTTACTATAATAGTCTTATTCCAGTAATTAAGACTCAATCTTTTACTTTTTTAAAACTTTCATGGCAAACTTTATTCTTGACTCTTCTCCCTCCCCTCGACCTATCTCTGGTTCTTTCTGGTTCTGTTTGGTGCTGAAGATTACACCCAGCCCTCTCCATCACTGACAACTCCCTGCCCACCCACCCTGCACCTCAGGGATTGCCTTCCAGAACCCTTCAAGGGCCACATCTAGATGGGAGAGCTTCCCCATCTTCTTCCCATCATGCTGCACCTGTCCCTTCAAGCCCCCCGGGGTGGGCTACAGCAAGGGGCTTCAGCTGGCAGCATCTCCAACCCAAGGTGGGTACCAGCCTCTGCCTTGAAGGATAATCGTAGAACTCAGGGTGAGACTGTCTTCCCATATTTGGGGGAAGGGGAGCAGAAAGGGCAGTGGACTGCAGCCCTAGACTCCCAGGGTAGAAGGACTCTGGCAGTACTCTGTGCCTTTGAGACTTGGTGGCATATGTGGATTCCTTTTCCCTTTGCCTTGGGGCAGAAAGTACCCCCATCTCTCCTCCACGGGGGCCGGGGTGGGGGAGAAAGACCTACCTCTTCCCACAGGACTGCTGACTCTCCGGCCTTTCTGTGCTTTTTCCTGCCCTGAATGGAGGCGGCCAAAGCATTGGGTGGTTGAGGGGTTCCAGTGCTGGGTGTGGAGGTAGCTGGCGCCATCTACTGGCATCTTTCTGGTACTTCTCTGGGGTTTCCTGGCTCCTCTGGTCCTGATCTGTAGGTCTTGATGCAGTTGGAGCATAATGGGAAAATATGTGAGCTGTGTCCAGCAGTGCACAGGATATCCTGCCTCTTCGCCTTTAAACTGTGTTGAAGTTGCTCTTCTCCTTGATTAAGTCCCATCGGGCAGAAACCGTCTTTTACTGTGAAGAAGCAGAAGCCTCTCAGCACCCAGGCTCTCCATTATCAGTAAGTCCACGTGCATGTGGGTGAGCTGTTTTTAATGCGTGTCTTGACTGGTGTTGCATGTTACAAACATCGCTGGTCTTTGTTGAGCTTGGGACACACGCCACGATTGTCCAGGCACAGCCTGTACTTCCTCTCGTTCAGTCCTCACACCGCAGGTCAAGGAGCGAAGCGCCTTTATTGTGCCCATTTTACAGATGAGAAATCAAGATTAAAATGTTACATAGCTTCTCTAAGGTTTATAGCTGGAAAGTGATAAAAATAGGCACTTTGAAACCCAAATTCAGATCCTCGTTTTGTTCTGCCTGCTTGGTTTGGTTCTAGCCCCTCTACCCCAAGTCCCTTCCCTTCCTAAGTACTTGTAGGTCAGTGGGAAGTACTTCCCATGATAATTTTTGTTTAGATCAATGGAATTTTCCCAGTTGGGGTGTGGGCAGGAACTGAACCAGCCATTGTGAGATTAGGTCAACTTGTAAATGGACCCAACTATGCAGTCAAGTTGAAGCCATGGGCTTCGACCCTTAAGACAAAAGACTCATCCAATTCTTTCCTAACTTTATTTTTTTAAAGATTTATTTATTCATGCATACAAGCTGGGGTGTAGGCCAGATGTGTGGGGTGGTGAGAGGATTCACCAGAGACAGAGCAGGGAGCAGAACAGGCAGATCGACTGAAGTACACTGCTGAGGGGAGCAGTGGGCGAGGCAGGAGAGGTCTGCTGTGCCATGAGGGAATCTCCCTGGCCGTGTATGGAACTCGTGCTTCAGTGGCTCTGGATAGCTTCACAGTGCTGTGCTTAACCCGTTGCACCACCAGGGAGGCCCTCTTTCCTAACTTTATATTTTTACCCCAGGGAGAGTCAGAGGCCTGACTCTCTTCTCCTGGACGGACCATCTGAGCCATTCTTTTCACCTGAAACATGAGAATCTCTATTGTTTGTGTAGCAGATGTTCCCCCCATTGCCTGCTATTGTAACCTATTGTCCCCCATTGTAACCATTCAGAGAAGGAAGCTACTACTATTCTCATTTTGTGGGTGAGGAAATTGAGGCCTGATGGTGAAAGCTTATGTGTACTGGACTAGGAACTGGAATTAAATCTCCTGCTTCCATTCACACTCTCAAAGTACAGGTTCCTCCTCACCAACTTTCCCTGAGACCCCGACCCCTGCACCCTTGCTGTCTGCTCACCTGGGGGTGTTTCCTTGTTCCCCTTTCGTATGTCATGCCCATTGATCCTATCTCTTCCTCTAGCCTCTCTACCGGCCTCACTCATGCCCTCCCTGCCTCTCCCAGGGCCTGGAAGCCTCTCTTGGGGGTAGAGGAGCTGGGTTTGGACCCCAAGCCCACCAGGGATTTCTCACTGCCTCTATTGGCCCGCGTCATGGTGGGTGTTATTTATTGTCAGATAAATGTATTTCCAAATAAAACAGAGGCGAACAAATAACCGCAGAGACAGAGCTGTAAAAAACCCTGCCGGCTCACTCACTTGAAGAAAAGCCTGCGCAGCTAATTAACCCGGGCAGGCCTCCGTGGTGTTTGGAAACAAGCTTGGAATTAATACCGCCCTTCTCGGTGGCTGGAGCCAGCCTCTAAATCTTTATTGGGCAGTAGCAGGAGAGACACAGAGAATTATAGACAGTGAGAGGCCAAGATGGAAGACTGAGAGACAGAGCAAGATAAATCCAGTCCCCCATCTGCTTCCGTACCCGCACAGATGATCTTCGCGAGGCGCTGGATTCTAGAAAGACAGACAGACAGATTGTGTTTCTTCTCCAAGTGAGAAGTAAGAGGAGACATGAGAGGCTCTTTCTAGCTCAGGGTACATCATGTTTCTCTCCCACTAAAGTCAGAGACTCAGAAGATTATGGACTGGAAAGGGTTGGTGAGACGTCATGTAATTCAGTGGTTTGAAAATTATTTTTAGCAGCAAAACCCTTTCTTGAAATAAATCACACACAGAAGTGCAGTATATAAAGCAGATAAAAGCAGAGTGCTCCAGCTGGAGCTGGCTACTCCTCCCACCCTACCTTGTCCTCTCTACTGGGGGATTGTCCTTAGGACCCCCAGAACTCGGGAGAGCATGGGCAGGAAACGGGAGCCCCCAGCCTCTGTGTGGCACACTGTGGGAGTGTCCCTGTTTCTTCACCGGATTCAGACCTGGTCCACTTAGGGAGCCAACAAGAGTGGGAGTGGGGTAGAGAGGACCCCCCAATGATGGAGGAGGGGGGCTGCCGGAGGGCCACCTTCTCTCTCACCCCTGGACCTCTTGGCTTCTTGAACTCATTCCCTGGGGTCTTTGTAGGCTGGAGCCAATGAAGGCAGCTTCTCCGGAAACCGCCCTGCGGGTCAGAGGATCTGCAGGCCCAAGGCTGGGAGCCATGCGGTTGGCTGGCACTGACGGGATTGTCTGGTCTTCTCTTGGGAGGTTGCACTTGCTTCTCGAGGTTCTGTCTCGGCATTAAGAGTAGAGCCTCGAGGCTCTCTCGGAGTCAGGGGTGGGCGGAAGGAGGGTTGGAAAGAGTAAGTCTAACTTACCCGTTGCCTATTAACCCCAAGTGCCCTTGGCTAAGGCCTAGACAACAAGGGGGGGGGGCCCAGAAAGGAGGAGAAAACACAAATCAAGAAGTAATGCTTTTTCTGAAGGAGAAATTATAAATTGCAATTTAATCACATAATCACTTTGACACTCTCAAGCAAGCTAATTTCTTCCCTTGCCTCATTTCATCCACTCGGTGAGATGAATCTTAATGAATAATGTCCTATGAATATTTAATTTTTGATCAATTTGAATTTTCTCTGGCATACCTGCTGGAGATATAAATCAGCTCCTCTTCCGCCCAGCAGAGTGGATTTGGACAGCAGCCTGGGTGGATCTCTGCCCCGGCCACGGAGGGTTTTGGGGCTCTGGGTTGCCGCTGCCTCACACCCCCACTCACACCTCTCCGAATGCCTTCCCTAAGCGGGGTCCTCTGTCACTGTCCACCCACGTGCAGGAAGCCTGTGGTTTTCCAGGCACAGGAGATACATTTGAAAGGGATTTTTCACAGGTGTATTCTCTTTTTTAAATACTTTTTTTTTTCATTGTTGCATGTAAGAGCTGGGGTGGAGGCCAAAGGTGCAGGGATGGGGAGGGGGGTGAGAGGATTCACCAGAAACAAAGTGGGGAGCAGAACAGGAGGATTCACTGAAATCCACTGCTGAGGGGAGCAGCAGGTGAGAAAGGAGAGGTCTGCTGAGCCTTATGTGGGTCAGCTCCCTGGCCAGGAATCGAACTCAGGCCGGTGACAACGCTGAGATTTAACCCCTAGGCCACCAGGGAGGCCCCATGTCTTCTCTTGCTCCATCCTTTTTCTTCCCTGACTTAAAGAAACCTCCTTCCTGACACTAACTTCCTCCTTCCTGGTACCTGGGACAACTGTTGATCGAAAGACAAGCGTCTAGTGCCCTTCTCATATGTTTGAGAAGCTTCTTTCATGAGATAATACTTAGAGCTGCACAGACTTTACAGCTGGCAACATGACTTCACGTGTGTCTTCGGTGTGATTTCTCTCTCCTGACTGTGATGTGAATGAATGGAGTGGAGAGAACTCTTTCTCACCTTGGGTGAGAGGTAAGTTCAAAGTCAGGAAGATGGGTCCAAACTGAGCTGTCTATAAAGAGGGAACATTGAGTATTTGGTTCTGGAACCTGGAGGAAGAAAGAGTATCCTTCATAGCAAGCCAGAGGTGGGCTCAATAACAGGTTAATGACAGTGATGGTACTTTTCGAGAAAACACTTGAATTGCTTAAAGGGGATAGACAACATTTTTTTTAAAGATTTATTTATTTATGCATACAAGAGCTGAGGTGTAGGCCAGAGGAGTGGGGTGTGTGTGTGAGAGGATTCATAAGAGACAGAGTGGGGAGCAGAACAGGTGGATCTACTGAAATACACTGCTGAGAGGAGCAGTGGGCGAGGCAGGAGAGGTCTGCTGTGCTATGTGGGACTCTCCCTGGCTGGGGATTGAACTCGTGCTGCAGTGGCTGCAGACAGCTTCACAGCTCTGAGACTTAACCTGCTGCGCCACCAGGGAGGCCCCTTAGCCAACATGTGTAAAAGGCATTCTGAATGCATACCCATCCTCTATAAATGTCTTTTCCTGGAGCTCTCCACCCATGAAAACGCGGAGATTTTGTGCTTCAGGAAGGGGAACCACTGAAAACAAATAGGTCATTTTTAGCTTTAGATCCAAAGATTATTTTTGATTTCATCAGGACTAACCATTCTTGAAAGTAAGGATAGAAAGACATTTCTAAATTCAATATCCTCCCAAAACTATAATCACAGAATGTCCTTATAAACTAGAGGGTAGAGACCATGCACACTGTGGTGGAAGGGAAGCCACTTGGGGTGCTCACCCCTTCTTACCTGGTGGGGGGGCAGCCTGTTGCCACTCAGGAAAAGCCCTCCCAGTCCAGCTGAGGTGCTGGCAGAGGGGGTGAAGTTGGGGTTTTCAGCATTTATCTCTGCCAATCTGAGGCCCACTCCTTTCCTTGATGCTTGTTACTTAAGCCCCAATTATAAACTTTGGGGCCTGTGGAACCAGACCAGTGTCTGGCACAGACAAAATGCTCATTAAACACTTGGTTCTGGAATAAACTCTGGTTGAGAATTTTGTCACCAAATAAGGAGGGGGAACTGTCCCTTTGGCTGGGCAAGGTTTCTTTCTGTGCAAGAAGTGAGTCTGGGCCAGGGTAGGAGCAGGGACGACTTGGCCTCCTCAGGTGGCTTCCTGCGGAAAAGGCCAGGCCTCAGCAGCCAGGCCTGCGCGCGGCCCCCAGCCTGCTCCTCTGGGGCACCTCGGCTTCCTGTACTCCAAGTGATTAGCAGGGAGACTGGTAGACAGTAGTGGCAATGGAAGTTTAATGTTCTGGAAATCCAGTCTTTTTCCTTTTCCTCCCAAGTTTTCCCTGGTGAGCCAGGGAAAGGCTTTGCAGTTTAATAACATGCAAACAGGGATGGGGCTTGGCATTTTGCCATCAGTCTGTGCTTATTGCTGGACAACAAGCCCAGGCAGGCTGCCTTGGTGGGGAAGCGGCAAGTTGGGGTGTGCAACTGTGGTCCTGTTCTGGGGACATTGTCCCTGCCATGACCCCGAGAAGTGACCAGCTGCCCATCTCTTGGGCCCACTGTACCCTGGGCAGGTTGGGGTCCCTTTGACTCAGAGCCTCGGGCTCCAGCAAATGGAATCGGTCAGTCCTGCTGCTGGAAGCTGGCCCCCACTATTTTTGGGGTGGGGGTGGGGAGTCTTAAGTCATTGTTCTTGTGAAACGGAGGACTTGGTGTAACTCAAAGAGCTGGCAGGCCCGCTGATGTCTGCTATCAGTTCTCTACTTGCTGTTTGACAATAGAGGAAGTGCTACTGTTTTTCTGACCCTCTGTTTTCTTCATCTGAAAAGAGGGGCAGTGATAACTGCATTTAAAAATTAAATGAGGGCCTCCCTGGTGGACTAGGGGTTAGTTGCAGAGGTATCACCTCTATGGCCTGAGTTTGATCCCTGGCCACTGAGCTGACCCACATGGCGCAGCAGACCTCTCCTGTCTCTCTTGCTGCTCCCCTCAGCAGTGTACTTCAGTAGATCCGTCTATTCTGCTCCCCACTCTGTCTCTGGTGAATCCTTTCACCTCCCCACCCATACACCTCTGGCCTGTACCCCAGCTCTTATATGCATAAATAAATAAAAGCTTTAAAAAATAAAAAATAAAAATTAAGTGAAATGCTGTCTATACTGGGCACACACTCTGCCTACTACCTGGAGAGGTGGAGGGGGGGGTGGGAAAGATCACACCTCTGGAACCAGGTTTCCTGGGCTCAAATTTGACTCTGCTTTGAAGTTCTAGTTGTGTGAACTTCCAGGACCAAGTAACATCTTTGTGACTCTAGTCGCAGTCTTTGCTCAAAGGCCGCTGCTCCCGCCTCCCCCAAGGGCCCAGCGTTGCCTTCTGGGCTTCCTCTTGTTTTTTCCTGGCCGCTATTGCCAGGTCCCAGCAGAACCCAAGACCAAGCCCATCCGAAGGTCTCCCTAGGTTGAACTTCATCTCTGGTGGGTCCAAAGTTGGCAGTGGCCCAGAACTTCCTGGTTTTTATTCTACAGTTCCATCTAGGTGCTTCTTATTGCCAAGTTTAAGAGTCCTTTCCAGGGGCTGTGTGTTTTTGCAAGGCAGGCCATCTCTTTGTGGAATAGCTCTAATGGACAGCACCACCACAACCATAGTAACAGCTGCTGTAGTTTATGGAAGGGCCACTGAAGGTCAGGTTGCTGTACACACATCATCTCTAATTTTTACCACAACCTCACAAGGTAGATTTTATTATCTTCATTTTACAGATGTGGAAAGTGAGGCCCAGAGAGATAACTGATTTGCCTGAAAGGTGCATGCGGGAGGTGTACCCAGTTTCCTTACATCCAAACTCGGTGCTCAGCTGTTTGTATGGAACTGGGGTCTCCCTCTCCCTGACCCCCCCATCTCTTCTATCCGCCAAAGGAGGACACATCATCTCTCTTCCCTCTTTCACATGTCTGTTTGCCTTTAATGTAGTTGAGAAAGTTGTCATGTCACTTTTAAGTTTTCTCTTCTTTAGGCTAAATATCCTCAACTATCTATCAAATCACGTGACCTTTTTTTCGGGCATCTCAACAGCTTGGCCTCCCTCTTCTCACAGGCCTGTTGGTTCATGTCTTCATGATATGTTGCATTCTGTGTCTCAGACAGAGCCGGAGGCATTGTGAACCTCTCCTGGCAGTGTGCTATCACATTGTGAGGACGTAAACTTTGCAGTGAGGTGCATCTGGGCTCAAATACGGACTCTGCCCTATTACATGGGGATTGTGACAGATGGCAGTTTCCAAAATGGCTGCCACCATATCTCTCACCCCACGCGTTCTCCCTGTCAGAGGACACATGCCTTTCATCAGTGGTGGGATCTATGTTCCTGCCCTTGGAGTCTGGGCAGACCTCTGTGACTGCCGTGGCCTGTGAAAGGCAGCAGAGGAGGTGCCGTAGCTTCCGAGGCCGGGTCATAGAAATACCCTGCGTGGCCCTCTTGTTCTTTGTGGAACTCACCTGCATTTTGTGAAGACACCCAAACGGGCCCCACTGAGAGAGCGTATGTAGAGTTCATGTGTGGGTTTCTTGGTTTATAGTCCAGGTGATCCTACCCTGTAGCCCGTGTCAACCACTGTGTGGGTCTGCGAATCCTAAGCGGCTTAACCGGCCACCATTTAGTTATCTGTAACTCTGCATTCCTACCCAAGGTCAGAACTGCCCAGCCAATCAGCTATAGGAGCCCAGCCCTAAAGCAGATCACTTTGGGAAGGGTGTGCCCCAAGAGGTGTGACCGGAACGCATGGGGGGCTGATGACGGATGCATAAACTTACTCCTGACTCATGCATCACGAAGTATGACCGGGAACACCCGGGGAACTGAGGACCGATGTGTGACAAAGGATCCCAGAAGCTGATCAATGGAACACTTTATTGATAAGATTGAAACCTTGGCTGGGGAATCTAAGGCTTGACCTCAAATTTTAGTACTGAGTCATAAAGCAGAGAAGAAATGCCTGGAGAGCAGACCCACACGCCCTAATGCTATAGATAAAAGGGTGCACCTTTCTTTCTCCCCCTTTTTCTCTGTATCTTCTTTTCCCCTGCAACTGATGATGTGATTATTTTATCAGTAAAAGGACCAGGATCTCACTCATTGAGCAGCATCCTGCATCATGTAGCCTGCTCCACGACTCCCATTTATCAGTGTGGTGTTGCACCCCACGCAACAAATGGCATCCAATGTGGGGCACTGCAACACCACTGGCCATGTGGTGGAAGGTTTTGAGATGACCCATCCCTAGCCGCCACCTGACTGCAACCTTGTGAACACATCAAGCAGGAATCACCAGCTGAGCCCAGTCAGCCCCCAGAAAGAACAGTTGTGTGGAGACACCATGCTTAAGGCTGGTTCATTATACAGCAAAAACCAGCTTGAGCTTCCTGATCCTCAGTTTCTTTATTTGTCAAGTGAGGACTATGAAATCTCTCTTAGTGGATCATTATGGGAATTAAAAGACAATAACTGCAAACACTTAGCTTGTGCTTCCCATAGGACAATTGCCAACAAGTAATTATGGTAAGTGACATTATGAATGAGATATTGAAATCCTAGAGCTCATGGAGAGAGAAGAATGGGAAACTGAACATGCAGTGGGGCAACCTCAGGGAAGAAGCTGAGCGTTGAGTCACAGGTTCCTAATGGATAGAGCGTGACAGAACTCAGGCAGCCTCTGGTGTGAAGAAGGCCAGGCTCGCGTGAAAGGCCCTGACTTCTGGTATGCACAGTGGGCGTGAGCCAGCAGCGTTGAGGGGTGAGAAGCAAGGCCCTTGGGAATCCTGGAGCTGGTAGCTGGGAGGGTGTGGGCAGGTCCCAGAACCTTTTGCTGTAAGATAAGGAGAGCTGGAAACTGGCTGAGGGAGTGTCTCCTAGCAAACCTTGAAGGTCAGTGGGGTTTGTGGGACTATTCCAGATACTCAAGGTCACAGCTGGCACAGTTAACAAAGTGGGAATCCAGGGTGCCAGGGAGGAAACCTGGAGGAAACTTGATTTCAGGATCAAAATGGTATGGTTTGCTGAAGCAAGGGTCCAAGAAGTTCAGGCAATTATTAAATTCGTAAATCTTAAAAAGGAAAACTAACTACCCCCCCAAATAAAAGATAAGCTCATTGTAAAATGATATGATGTAAGAAGCAAACGGATCAAAACAAACTGCCCTCATTCTTACAGCCTACAGATAACCTCTGTTAACATTTTGGTATCTACAGAGTTTTCCAGAATCTGTACAAACAGAACTATACTGAGCATACAGTTTGGTAACCTGCTTTTATCACCTGATGCTAAGAACATCTTTCACTATCATTGGACCCCTTTCCATGTCATGAAGTCCACATCTGTGGTTCTGAACCTCTCACACTGGGGGCCTGGAGCTGCGTGCCAGGGGTTCTATGAAGTGGCAGGAATACCGTGGTTTATCACTCTAGAGCATCAATTTTTTCAGAGTAAGTCACTTAAAATTTTATTTTTGTTTTAAAACCAACCCAGATAGAGTATGGATTTGCATGAATTTTGCAATGAAGATAGGCAATGTCAAAGAAATATCCAACTTTCTTCCTTCTTCTGCACCATTAATTTTAATGGCAGGTAGTCATTGACTTAGGGGGATTCATTGAATTGACTGAGTGAGAGAAAAGGGGGAAGAGATGACAGTTCAGGGATCATAGGGCACCCAGGGCCTTTCCACGAGGCACGGAGTCGCTTGTCTGATTGGTAGAGACAGTCTGAAGCAATGTGGAAATCTGCATGTCAAGGCCTGGCATTAGAGCTGGTGCCTGAGTGGCTAACTTAGTCGTAGGCCATGCCATCCCACGTCATCTCCTCTTGCCTTATGGACATGGAGCTGTTGAAAGCTGGAGTGTCCTCAGGGTAGGGAAAATGAGGCTGTGTCTCACCCAGTACTTAGACTGACCCAGCAAGTCTGGGTGTGTTCTGAGCTGTGCGCAGCTCTGCGGTCCTAGCCCAGCCGTGCTATTGACAAGCTGTGACCACAGGCAATTTAGTTCCCTTCTCTCTGCTTCAGTTTTGTCATCTATAAACTAGTGGTAAAAGTTGCATCTCATAGGGTTGTTGGGGGCATTAAATGAGTAAAGCATAATACTTAGTGTATCACTGGGACATAGTAAGTGCTCAATATATGTTAATTATCATTATTATGTAATCTACAATTACATAAGCTTCTCATAGTAAATGTGTCCCACTCTTATTTCAAACCGAGCTTGTGGCTAATTAAAACTCTTGGGTCTTTTTCATCAGAATTGTTATCAAGCTTGTATTCTCTGTGCTGTTATTAGTTTTTAATTGCATGCCTTATTAATGTTCATTTTCTTGATTCTGGTCTATTATTATTCTAGCCCATGGTAGTTATCCAACAACTAAGTCTTCCTTCCAGAGTCAACTGGGTTTCAGTTTCTAAAGACATTTGTAATTTTGTTGTCCCTATTTTGCAGATGACAAACCTGAGGAAAGGATGCCACCACCTACTGAGTTTGTCCACTGTGCCAGATGTAGGGTAAGTGATTCATGCCCTCTCAGTGATCTTCAGAATAACCTAAAGAGGCAGGATTTACTATGGCCTTTTACAGACGCAGAAGCTGCAGCTCAGGTGGCTAAGCACATCACCCAGGATTGCCTGTGGCTCAGCATTTCCCACATCACACCATCCCCTCGATGTCAGGGAAGCTGCAGACTTAAATGGCATGGCTCTGTTCAGCTAGTGGGCTGGCTGTTTTACAGGACGAAGCCAAGGACAGAGACACATCACAGGAGAACCGCTAATCGTAGTGGTAGCTCTATGTAGATCTATGACCCTCACATCAATCCCTGAATCAATAGCCTTTGTGCCGGAGCATTTAGCCATTGAAATTGGAAGCAGGTACTGCTGTTGAAAACTAGGACTAGAGCTTAAGAAAAGAGAAATCCCCCTCTGTCACAACTTTGAGGGAAGGGCCCCTCCTCCTCGGCCCACGGCTTCCCTTGGTCCCTCACAGCTGGAGTCTCGATGCTTATAGGGTCACATGTCCCAAATCAATCCCAGCAAATGTTCATTTTCAAGTCAAGCGTGTGAGGCTTTACAGAATGTTCTGGAAACAGTCATCCTGTATTTACTCTTGCTGTTGATTTGAGCCGACAGTTGGAGCACCAGAAAGCCACTATTGGCACAGGGCTGCAGGTGAGAGGAGGGGAGAATAGTAGCAGCTGCGCTCAGGGAACCCAGCCTCTTCTGTGCCATGGTCTTGACCTGGGCTTGCCAGAAGAGCAGTCAGGGCAAGAGAAGGGAGGGGGATTTGTCTAATGCGAGTTTCTCTCTGGTTGGTCTCTGCCCCATTTTGCATGGAAAGAAGCAGCGAGTAGGTAGTGGCTTGGGGGCTGTGCCAGCAGCTCCAGGAATGTATCCAGGGGGCTGTGGGCAGCTTAGCATTAATTGTACCTTCCCCTGGGGAATGAGGCGATAGTGGCCCCCGATCCCTGGGCCCTGTTTAACCTTCTGATCCCCACTGATTGGAAAGACCTCGAGAAGAATGAGAGGATGGGGAGTCAGGAGAGGGTGCATCTAAGCCTTGAGCACAGAATGTTGGGTCCTTTGGAGCTGTGGTCCCCAAAGTCCCCAGCCCCCACTTCTGACTACATGGTGGGATGTTTGGACCTGGAATAAGCTCAATCTTCTGCCTCCTCCATTTGATGCTTCTAGGGGATGATTAGGGATGCAATCCTGCGTCTTTTGTTTCTGTCCTTTACGTTGCTTAAAATCCTCCAAGGCCTCCCATTCTCTCAGAATCAAATCCAACATGCTCCCCGCGGCCCCCAGTGCTCTGGCCTCTGCTTCCCCCTCCAGCCTCATTTCCTGCATTTTATCTGGCAACCCTAAGACCTCCCTGGGGTGCTGCCCCCTCAGACACTCACATGGGCTCATCCCCTCACTTCCTCCTGCTCTCCACTCGCTCTTGCCTAGGAGGCTTGCCTTTCAGTTCCATTTACAGCAGCGGCCCCCTCCATCTCCTCCCTCATCGCTGCTTCTCCTCAGAGCTCATCCACCTCCCCAGTCGCTAGTTATTTATTCATTTGTTTGTTGACTCTGCATGGCCTCTGGCACAAAGTGGCTCCACAAGTGTGGGATTTACGTCTTCACTGCAGTATCTTCCATCTTTGGGCTTGTTGCAGCTCACTGAAGATTTGCTGAGTGATCACGTGAGCCCTCACCACCTCTGACCCTTCGTGACAAGGCCCACTGACCTCCTGATCTCACCTCAGGCCCTTCCCCTTCCTACAGGCCACCAGTCACACTGGCCTTCTGGTTGGTTGCTGCTCAGCCTGGCCTCAGACAGGTGAACCCATTTCTGCCCCAGGGCCTTGGCACGGGTGGCCTGCTGTCAGCCTCCCCTGCTGTCCCTGTGGTGGCTCCTTCTCTCCAGACTCAAGAGCTCACTCTCCAACACCGCCTTCCAGCCCTACTCTCATTCACACAACACTGATTTCTTCCCCTTAAAATTCTTATTGCTCCAAGAAATCATGTCTCGTGATTGGTTGGCTTTTCCCATTTGTCTCCTGCACACAAGAATATGAATTCTGTGGGGACCTCGACCTTGTGGTAGATAGTCCCTGTGCCCTCAGCACCCAGCCCCTTGCCTGACAGAGAATATGGAATCAACCAACATGTGTTGACTGAACAGGTGAGGGAGTAATTTCTGGGTGGGCAATGCACCCCAGTTTTGGGTATTACTCTCAGCAGGGAGGACTGAGCCCAGACACCAGTCTCGAGAGGGTTTCCACTATGGAGCTGGCCTGAACCCTATCCCAGCCTGGGCAAGAGTGCTAACTCAGCAGAGCTGAACGGGGCGAGTCCAAAAGGGACTTGTTAGCTCCCTGTTCTCTGGGCTTGTGGCAGTTAGGAGAGGCCGTGTCCTGCCCCATGGACCGTCCCCTGGTAGCCCAGACAATGAGTGTCCCCTGCCCCAGTCCCCTCTCCCCTTTGCCACTTGCTGCAGATGACAACAAGGCCCAAAGGGATGCCTGTGCCCTGGGGACCATGGAGGCTGCTGTGGGGGCCTGGCTCCCCGACTGCCAGTGGAGCACCCGAACATCCTGCCACGTGGGATGTGCCATGTGCCATGTGGGAAAGAAACCAGCTCCTGGTGGTTTTAGCCACTGAACGTTTGGGGCTTGTTACCAAAGTCTAGCCTATCTAATTAACACACGGCTGTATCCACTGTGTGTACTGGGTGGAAAGTGCTTGATAAATGTGTCATTGATCCTCAGCGAGGAAGATCTGTTTCTTCCTGCAAAGGAAACAGAATTGTATTAGCTGACTAAAGGGAGACCAGCTGTTTCCATATTTGACTGGACAGTGCTCATGCCCTTCCTAACTCCCCAAGGTCATCAGACTCCCGGTGTGGGGTTCCTCTTTCCTGGTTTCACAGGGCACAAGCGTGTAAAGTGGTATCTGTGGAGGGACCAGTGAAAAACGTGTGAGGGACACTAACAGTCAGAAAAAGGCAGCTGTGATGGTTTCCCACTTCTGCTGTGTGTCCTGAAGGTGCCCCGACTTAGAGGCCAGTGACGTTAGCTGCACCTTTGAAAGATCCCTCGGGCTGGATTTCCAGGGACTCTTCCCTTGGAAATTCATCTTAGCAGGCTGTGCTAGGCCTTGGATCAGGTCTGCTTTTTCGATGTAGCCTCTGCTCTCAGACTGGTTTCCTGATCCTTCATGCTCGATCACCCTGTGGACTCCTATAATCTGAGGTTTAGTTGCATGCTCTTCACTCCATTTCTTTGAAGAGTTTTTGCATGAGACTTGGCAATTTTCTTCATGCACAGTCTCCACTCTCCTCACAAAGGCCCTTCATCTTGCTTCCTCTGCTACCACTTAGGGGTACACACAGACACGTCCCGTTCTTTATGGACTGGAATTTTTTTTTAAAGTTTTATTTATTCATGCATACAAGAGCTGGGGTGTAGGCTAGAGGTATGGGGGGGTGGGGTGACAGGATTCACCAGAGACAGAGTGGGGAGCAGATCAGGCAGACTGACTGAAATACACACACTGCTGAGGGGAGCAGCAGGCAAGACAGGAGAGGTCTGCTGTGCCATGTGGGAAGCTCCCTGGCTGGGATCGAACTCATGCTGCAGTGGCGGTGGACAGCTTCACAGTGCTGAGACTTAACCCCTTTGGGCTACTAGGGAAGCCAGGGATTTTTTTAAAGAGAAATTTTACTTTGAAATTAAGGAAACAAGAACAATTTCAGAACACAGACCTTCTTAGCTGAGAGAGCATTGCATTCCTGGAGCGCACGGCTTATCTGGAAGTCTCCAGGCTCAGAGATGAATTACTCGACAAGCAGAAGGCTTTGCACAGGTACCGGGGTCCAAAGATGAGCAGTGTGCAGGAGTTGACCTCAAAGAGCTCCTGGAATATTACAAAAAGGGGAAAGTGCTTTATAAGATAATGTGATAAATGCAGGAATGGAGGCACATGGGTTGGGTTTTTCAACACAGCTAAAAAGACCCCAAATTCCTTCCTCCGCAGGGGCTGTCTCCCGGGCCCCAGAGGAAGCAAGAGGAGAGACGGACCTTCTGTAGCCGTCACCCCGCCATCAGTGGCGCGCTGCCTTGAGGATCACCTTGCCCTGCTCCTGTCTGCACATGCGCCCCTCCCTGGCCTCTTCCATACGGTCTTCCTGACTCATCACCAAGGACAAGTGTCACCTGCTCTGCGTGACTTCGTCTGACTCTCTGAGAAAATTCATCTCTTGCTCAGCCATGTTCTGAGAGCACTTTGTAGAGGCCTCATGTCAGGTCAAGTCCAGTGACGGCTGTTTCTTGCATTTCTGTCTTTCTCATTAGCCTGTGAGCTCTTCTGCGTCAAGGGCATGTCTCTTCCTCTGGGCCGAAGACTCGGCATGTTTCAGTGTCTGCGTCTTCATGGCTGAGCCGCAAGAGGAGGGCTGATCCCGCTGCTGCAGCGTGGAAGGAGGAAAGTTGACAGGTAGGGGGTGGCGGAGAGGCAGGGGGTGCTTCTCTCCAACTTTCCAAGTAGCTGGAGGCCCGAGGAAACGGGGGAGGCGTGGGCAGGACCTGGGTCGTGTTGAGGACTCAGTAACTTGTTCAGAAACATGTACCCTCAGGAGGGAGAAATTCTCCCCGAGATGAGGACGGGCGAGACTGAGAGACCTGGATTCCAGTTTCGCCTCTGTCCATTTGCCGGCACCTTGGGGATGTCAGGCATTCTGAGCTTTAGCTTCCTGCTCTGGAGGGAAAAATTATCTTGTGGTTTGGCTGCAAAGATGCGCAATGTGGACCTTGACTCCTCTCTCCCTGAGCACCCAGCCCCCTGGGATGACTAGGAGGGACAGGTGACCGGCCCCTGCCGGTGAGCGTGGGTGGGACTGATGTTCCCTGCTGCCCCTGGCCCAGGGAGCCCCCCCCCCCCGCCCCTTCCATGCGCTCTCTCTGTCTGCACTAGAAGGGGGTCTAGCAGGCTCTGGGGGTGGCAGTGCTGCGAGCTGGAAGCGCCTGAGTCCCCATCGTCCATGCGGGATGGAGTTTCTCCTTCCTGTTCGTTTGCTTTGAACTGTGATGAGGACAAGCAATGATTTCATCATGTTAAACCCCTGGAATTTGGGGGTTATTCATTATAGCTATGAGTGTCTTTGACAGGGTTTAAAGGACAACATTGCTGTTTTGAAAAATTATTTTCTCTGTCTCTGGTGAAACCTCTCGCCGCCCCACGCCTCTGGCCTGTACCCCAGCTTGTATGTATAAATAAAAAATAAATCTTTAAAAAAAATTATTTTCTGGGGCCTCCCTGGTGGCACAGCAGGTTAAGTCTCAGCACTGTGAAGCTCTCCACAGCCACTGCAACACGAGTTCGAGCCCCAGCCAGGGAGCTTCCCACACAGCGCAGCAGACCTCTCCTGTCTCGCCCGCTGCTCCCCTCAGCAGTGTACTTCAGTCAATCTGCCTGTTCTGCTCCCCACTCTGTCGCCAGTGAGTCCTCTCACCACCCCACACCTCTGGCCTACACCCCAGCTCTTTTATACATAAATTAGTAGATCTTTAAAAAATTATTTTCTTACATCGCTGTTCATTTTGGGACAATATTTGATTTCTCCCCTGAGGCGTGGTCCCGTAGTTCCCCCACCCCCATAACCCCGTGACCCTTCTTCACAGTCCCTGGTGCTCTTGCCCTGTTTTGACCCCCTCCCTCCCCCTCCCTTGCTGTTTGCTTCAAGCCTATGGTCAGCTTGCACAGGACAACATTCTTTTTTTTTTTTTTTTTTAAATTTTATGCATACAAGCTGGGGTGCAGGCCAGAGGCGTGGGGCGGTGAGAGAGTTCACCAGAGACAGAGCAGGGAGCAGAATAGGCAGATTGACTGATATATATTGCTGAGGGGAGCAGCGGGCGAGGCAGGAGAGGTCTGCTGCACCATGTGGGAATCTCCCCAGTGGGGCCTCGAACTCTTATTGCTGCTGCCGCTGGCCGACAGCTCCACAGCACAGCACTTTAACCGGCTGCACCACCAGGGAGGCCCAACAACATTTCTTCAGTCAGGAGGAGAAAGATAAGCACCAGATGACTTCACTCATATGTGGAACATAAAGAATCAAAACAAGGGAATAGACAAAACTAAACCAAAACAAACCCTAGAAATTTGATGGTAGAACTGAGGCTACCAGGGCGGGGAATTTGTGAGGTGGGGATTCAAAGGGGAGAGGGGGCCGGTGGAGAAACTTCAAAGTGCCGTGCTAGTACTAGTGGTTATTATTCTGTTTATTCTAGAAAGCCTTTTGAGTGTACAGTCTTTTGAAAGACTCTACATAGTTTCTGCATCTTCTCAGGGATGGAGAGGGGATCCGAGGACGCCCTTGGGGAGTGCCCAGTGGTCTGGCTCCGTGAAGGAGTGTGTGCTTGGGTGCTGGGGCGAGGGGCCCTGTGGCTCCCACACCTGGAGGAGCAGGGTCTCAGAATAGACTCCAGAGCAGCGGAGCATCCGGGGTCATCTCATGGGAGGGCCTGGGGCCAGCGGTATGCACATCAGCTGCTCGAGGGCTGAGCAATCCAAAGCCAAAAAGGGAGGTGAAATGGAATCAACTGCCAACAGGCTCTGGGAGATGTCGGCCACGTGAGCCCCTAGAACTGTTTCCTTCACACGTGGCTGCGTCCATTAAGAGTCTGAGCCCACTTGCCTCTTGACCGTGGTCTGCTGACCTGGCCCAGCCGAGGCCTGATGGAGAACCCAGAACACACTGCAGTGCTGACTTGCCCTCTGAGCTGGGTGGATGGTCCATGGGCTCCTGGTTGGTTTCTCCATGGAAGACATTAATATTGGGTGTCACAGTCCTGCCTTGCCGAAAGGAAAGAGAAAGAAAAGGGATTCACTTTATTGATTACCGTCATGGACTGGATGCTTTCTCTAATGAACTCCCTGAATTCTTTCAACAGTTCTGAGATCATTATTATTATTCTCAGATAAAGAGGTGGAGGCCCAGGGAGGTAGAGTAACTTTCCCAGGATCACACAGCTGGCAGGTATTAGAACCAGGCTTCAAACTCCAGTCTCTCTGACTCAAAGCCCATGTCTCAGCCGTCACCTGCAGCCTTCCCAGCAGATAGCGGTCCTGTGCCCCAGGGCAGAGGTGAGAAAGGTGACCCCGGGCTTGTCCTGGGGCTCCTCATGGTGCTGGCCCTTCCCGCCAGCAGGTCTAGCTCCTGAGTTTGGGGGAAATGCTTTTCTGTAATCTGTGAAGTTTCAGGTCAACAGGTAGAGGCCACCAGGAAAAGGAAATGGGGGGAAGGAGAGAGTGGGCATTGGGGAGGAGGAAAGAAAAGGAGTGAGGGTGAGAGGAAGAAGAGGAGGTGGAAGAAGCTGAGAACAAAAACACAGGAAGCAAGGAGAGGCCAGAGGAGGAGGAGCAAGCTGCCCCTGGAGCTCATCATGTTGGGCTCCTCACTCCAGGAGGGAGCAGGACTCTGGCACGGGAGTGTCCACGTGTCCTTCAGTGCCTGAGGGTCTGGGGGAACTCGGTGACCCTCTGGTACCTTGTTGGCCTTCAGTTGAGCCCAGAAATTGAGAACAGTTTGGACTATTTTTAGCAGATCCATTGATCATTCAAAACCGAATCCCCGAGTCTCCTGCCTGACACATGCTGTACCTGTGGCGAGAGCTTGCTTCTTGGGAGGCGTGTGAGGCGTGCTGGGGGCAAAGGTCATCTCCTCTTGCCTGGACACGCCAGGCCTGGAAAGTCGGCAGGGAGCCACACAGGTCCCAGCAGGTGGGCTGCTGCAGCCCCTGAGACACGCCAGCGTGACAATGCCGTGTCTGTCTTTTCCAGCTCTCACTCTGCTAATGTTTGTGTCTAACCCACACCGCTTTCAGCAACAGCCGCGACCACGTCTCTGATTCCGACTGGGAGGAGAACACGCATTAAAAGGCAAACGGCTTCTCCAGCTGCAAATCTCTGGCTCTGGGAGGCTCTGGGCTGGTGGGAGAACAGCTGGAGCCCTCTCTGGCTTCCCCACACTGCGCCTCCCCGCCAGCTTTCCACAATCTTTCTACAGGGCTGAGCTCCAGGGGAAGTAATGAGGATTTTGGCTAGTGGCTTGTGGAAAAGATGTGTTTTCTATGCTTCTCCCTCATTTGGACAGAAGTAGGAGGAATGAGCAGTGACTGAGCCTCTAGAAATATACCCTAGTGACCCAAAGATTTCTCCACAAGTTACAGAGGGATAAAAGGTCTTCAAGCAGCATCTATTAAACCTCCTTACATGAGTATTGCCCTGTGGTGGAAAATCGAGATTTGCATGGTATTTTGAAGTTAATCTGTTAGAAGCTCTTGTTTATTTTTCTTTCAAAATAACCTTTTTTTCCCCCCTAAGGGAAGCAATGCCTTTAGTCATGTTCCTAATTTTAAGTGGCTCAGCCGTGTCTCTTTCACTGGTTGAATTATAGCAAGACCAGTGAGGTCATAGTCGGTGAATTAATTATAGCAAGGCTGGTGAGAAAATTTAACTTGCTTTGTTAAGCACAGCTTTGCGCCTTTAGGTAAACAATTTCCACAGCAAACACAGGTCTCCTCCTGCAGCAGACTTCCACGGGCTCACGATGGCAAGCCCGCTGTCCTTCAGAACTCAAGCTATTCAGCGTGGAAGGAAATTTCTTTGCCCTTTATCATGAACAGCTCAGATGGAAACTCAACTTTATGATGACAAGAAACAGAACAAGTATGGATTAGTCTAAATTTTGCATCTGTTATGTAAATATTTTCTAACCTTTTGCATCTGTCTAAGCAAAGCCCCATGCTAACCCAAGGTTTTGCATCCTCAAAGCACTTGTGTCAATAGCTTCTTTACTTCATGTTTTTTTCATTAGGTGCCATTTAATCAAGGCTGAATAAAAGAATTGGGGGTTTACGATACATAGGTATATTTATTCCCCCCCCCTTATCTGGTTGTGCTATTTGTTGAGTGAGCTTCTCTGTAATACAATGGGGTAGAATTAGAAAGCGTTAGAAGTTTACCTTGGAAGGAAGAAAGTAGTGGGGTAACTTTAAATTTCATCTTCTCCTGAACTACCTGAAGCCCGATAGGGAGGCTCTCCTTATAGCTCATTGTTCTCTAGAGGACAACGATTGTATAGACTTAGCTGTTGTCACTCTCCTGACCTTGGAAACCTTCTTCCTTAAAGGATGAGGGTAAAAACCCATCAATTTCTTGGTTCTAGGTGTGGGTGTCCCCTACTTTCTTCAGGGGCTTCCTCTCCAATCTTTTCTAAGACCTAATATAGTAGCAGTGACAGGAGTTGGGGTGAAGTCTGGGTAAGAGGTAAAGGAGAAAAGGACGAAGAGGTGGCTGGTTCACCTCAGAGCAGAGCTAAGCTGATGGCTTCTACCTCACCTGTCCTGCCCTCAGCATTGCCTGGACTGGGGCATCCAGCAGGTGAGGACTTCCACATCTGAAAAGAGATTAAGGATGAATTTCATACCCTACTTAGCTTTCTGGGCCTTGCCAGCTTTGCACCTGAGTAGCCATTAATGTTCCCTTCTCCCGGCCATTCTCACTGTTCAACACCTCCTCCCCCTCTCCTCAGCCACCACTGCCAAGAGTGGGGCAGAAGGTGTGGTGAGTGGCTCTGCCCCTTCTCTAGGGTGCTGGCATTTCCTAGCCTGGGCAGGCAGGGAAGCCTCAGGCAGCTGACGGATTGGGAGAGGGTATGGGGAGGGAGGACACCAAGGTCCCGTTTGCAGTGCTATGGAATCTATTTCTAGAGGTGTGAATGCCCAGGAACCATGGGAAGGACTCCGGCTGCAGTAAATGGTGCTGGAGAAGTTCTCCTGAGAGGCCTCCTCCATAAGAGGAGCAGGCCCGATGCCTGCCCCAGTTCCCACAGAGAAGGATGATTCCCTCTGTCTCTCCAGAGCTGACATGGCTGCACACTCACCCCAGGAGGGGCTTGGAGGAAGGCCCTTCCCTAGCGTTCCAAGCTTCTCCATGTTCTCTGTGAGGTAGTATTCACAAGGCCCTGCTCTCTTCCTTGTGGGAGCAGATCTCCCCTCACTCTCGAAGGTTACCAGAGGCGGCCTTGGATCTGCTGAGGTGGCCACTCTGCTCTGCGTTGGCTGTGACCGCTCGCACTCACCCTAGCTGGGCCAGAGTTTCCCCACTGTCCTGGCCACTGTTTCCAGATACGGAGACGGTTACTGACCGGATGTCTCTGGACGATCTTCTTTCAGGTCCTGAGGGTGTGTCCTTAAATTTGGCACCCTCACAGCCTCACTTCCCTCAATGGTCCCAACCCTCCTCCTTGTGAGCCAGGAAGACTTACTGCAGCAAAACTACCAGGTGGGCAGCTAGAGGGCTTTGGGGTATAGATGTGCTGAGTAGGTGGCACTGCTATAGCTGAGGGGCACTCCCCAGGGTGTCAGTGGTGGACAGCTCCTTGGCTTGGGTGGTCCCATGAGGTCAGTAGGACCAGCGGTAGATGACTTGTCTGAGCTCTGGGCCCTGGTACTGCATTTCTCCCCTAGACCCCAAAGAGCAAAGCACTGGCAAGGGAAAGACTTGAAGAAGACAGACTGTGAGTTGGGTTTTGCTTTGAAAATAAAATAGCTTGTACTTTGCTCTTCGCTCCCCTGATGGGTTGACCATTGGAACTCAGGTCTTTCTGTTCTCCTTTCCAGCACAACCTCTTAACATGGGGTTGCTGAAAGTTGCACAGGCTTCAGGAAGCCTGTGAACACGTGAGTTGGAAAGTAAACTGTGTGTGTAGGTGCATTTTGAAGCCAGCAGCTTTGGTCCAATTCTCAAAGATGTCAGTGGCCCTAAAAGGGTTAAGAGACACTGATTATTTGCCTATTGAAACAGAAAATCCTTCTGGGGAAGTGTGGCTGGGTTGTTCCTCATTAAGAGCAGAGCTTTGTTTTTGGAGATGAGTGGAAATAAGGGGCAGGAGGTGGTGGGCTTCTTGTGCCATCTGGCCTATGTCCCTGGACCTCAGCAGAACCTTCTGGGGGTACCTGAGAGTTCTTGTAACATGCACCTTTCCCTAAGTACTTTATGATTTTTAATTTTTCTCATTTTGTTACTAAAAGAAAACAAAACATGAAACATTAAGCAACTTCAAGGGGATGAGACAACTAGTCATAGGCTAGGAGAAAAATATTGGTAAAAGACACATCTGGTGAAATCCTGTTATCAAAATATACAAAGAACTCTTCAAACTCAACAATCAGAAAATGAACAGCCTGATTTAAAAATGGGCAAGTGACCTGAGCAGACCAAAGACGGAGGAAACAAAAGAGCCTATGAGATGATGCTCCTCTTCATACGTCATCAGGGAATACCAATGAAAGCAACTGTCAGGGCCACAGCACACCCATCAGATTGGCCCAGATCTGGAACACGACAATACCAAGTGCCGACAAAGGTGGGGCTCTCATTGCTGAAGTGAATGAAAAATGGTCCTGGGAGAGAGTTTGGCAGTTTCTTACAAAACTAAGCAGACTCCTTCCATAGGATCCAGTGATCATGCTCCTTATATTTACACAAAGGAGTTAAAAACTTAGAACCACACAAAGACCTGACATGGTGCCTAGAACAGCGTATTCATAAGTAACTGCTAGAACTTGGAAGCAACCAAGGTGTCCAAGATATGACTGAGTAAATAAACTATGTCCATCCAGATAGTGGGATATCACAGTATTAAAAAGAAAAGAGTCATCAGGCTATGAAAAGATATGGAGGAAGCTTAAATATTACTAAGTCCAAGAAGCAAATATGAGAAGACTGCATATACTAGTCCATAATATTCTGGAAACTGCACTCGGAGAACCACGGCTTTTTACAGAACATCCCAATATTGGGATAACTGTAGCTCTAGCTGAATATCAGATCTGGTAATAAGAATTACTTTTGCTTCCATCTTACAGATGGGCCAGTAGAGGCATAGAGAAGCGAGGCCACTTGCTGTAGACCTTATACACAGCGGCTGATGCAGGGGCTGATTCCAGTCTGACTGCAAAGACCCCTCCCGTTTCCCAGTTTCTAGTCTCCCAGGGCCCCCGGGCTCGGCAGAGGTCTGGACAGATGGCTGACCATCTCTGGGGAACCGCAGGCCTCTGACAGACTGGAGGTGAAGCCAGAGGCATGTGGGAGCTCCTCTTGGGGCCCAGTCTCTGCTGGCCGGGGGTGCTCCTGCTTCCTGAGCACTTGGCTCGCGCTTCCCCAGGCCTCTCCCTTCCAAGCAGCAGCTATGAAGTTGACGGATTACACTAAACTGTGACGCCTCCTTGGGGCCTGTTCCAGGACGGGCGATGGCTCCCGGGAAGGCGACGGGCACGTGGCCTGCAAAGGAGCCACTGGCTCCCGCGCTCACACAGCAGCTGCTCAGAGGCAGCGTGGGCCCCGGCGGCTCCTGGGGAGCCTATTAGAGCCTCACACTGTGAAAAGCATGGCAGAAACGCTCCATTAAACCTGGTGGGGGGCCTGCTTAACAAAGGGACCTGCCCTAGAGGTGCCAGCTCTGCTCACCCCTGCCTCAATCTCCAGCCCGTCTCCTCAGCCCTGCTTCCCTTCCCAAGGGGCTTTGGGACTGACGGACTCTGAGTTTCTGGAACCGGTACGACTGTGGCTTAAGCGCGTACTGAGAGTCCAGAGGAGCAGAGCCAGGGGGGATCTTCTCCACTGCCTGGGGTGGGAATGGCATGTGCTTCTGGGGGCTTAAGGTGGTGATGAGGATCCAGGATGCTTCGGGCAGGGGGCCCTCGCTCTGGATGCTGTGCATTGGCGGAGCCCATTCTGGCCCCCTTATCGCCATAACCCTTCCCAAAGGGCACGAGGCCTTGGGGCCAAGAAGAGCCTGTCCGACACCAGCAACCCCTTTCTCTCCACCACCCTTCAGAGCCCCAGAAATCTGCAGCTCCTTCTCCAGGTCCCAAGCTGGCTCCTAGTGACTCCCAGGCATCTACCCCAGCACCTCCTTAGAAGAGGGAGCTGTGGTGTGGACAGAGCTTGGGCATGCGGGACGGATGCCCGTGTGTGTGAGGTCCCTTGGGGGAGACCGAATCCTGTGGGGAAGAGTTGGGGACAGGCTGGGGCCTGGAGGCCTCTCTCCAGGGCTCCATGTGCTGGCGCCGAGCTCCGGGAGTCAGAGAATTCTAAATTTAGACTTTCCAGGCTTAGGAAGGTATATTTGTCAAGGATAGAGTATGCTTTATTTAGCAGTTTGTTAGTTTGATTTATAACTTCTAACTATCTTGCTCTTGGCTCTGTAAATGTTCGGGCCCAAGTGAAGGTAGTGGGGTGGCCAGGTTCCAAAAGCCTCCCTGGAACAGCCAGGCTGAGGCCGGATTCCAGACTTGCAAGCAAAGTGCCAGAGAAAGGGGCCAAGCTAGGTTATGCTCCCCGCCCTGGGGCCAAGGCACATTCGTCCTCTGGGAGAAGAACCGTGCAGGTGAGGGTGCTGCTGAGCCAGCAGGCGCGGGTCACAGGTGGTCTTGTGAAGAAAGGGCTCTAACCCAGGGATACTGTCCTTGACCTTTGACCCCAGCTCTCCCCCCTTATAATCTGGTGCTTCTGTCTCCTTCCTACTTGTTTTCTCCTATGTGTCCCCCACTCACACCCCACCCTACACACCATGAACAGTGACTCCCAGGGTGAGGGGTCCCCTTCTCTGGGGGCCCCTACCGTGATGAAGACCTGTCAGATGAGGCAGGGTTAAGTCCAGTGCAGCTGGAGGGTTATTTGGAAGGGAAGGAAAAGAAAGGAAAGTCCACCGCTGCGATTTCCAAATGACTTTGCTGTGGCAGGGACTGGAGGGAGGAGGGGCGTGAGAAGCCCCTTCTTACATCCACCAGGCACCATTCAGCTGAAGGCCTTCAGTGGGTCTGTCTCTGTCTCCAGCTGTGTCATCTGTAGGTATCTGTTGGCTGGTTGATCCGTTGATTGACAGCTCTCTGGAGCATCTCTCTCCAGCCCAATGCGGGGTTTTGACACTCTGACCCAGCACCTACACTCCAGGCTGCTGTTACTTGCTTAATCCTCGAGGGCCCTGTGAAGTCATCTAGGGGCTCTCCCTGGTGGTACAAGGGGTTAAGCGCAGCGCTATGACATCATCTCTGTTCTGAAACAGACACAGACGTTTGGGTTAGAAGGTGGCCTCTGGTCACATAGCTTGGAAATGGTGGGGGTGGGGGTGGGGGTGGGGGCTGAGTTCCTATCACCTGGCTTTGAATTTTGTGTTTTAATGCTGTTTCTACTGGGGGAAGATTATCCCTAGGTGCTGTGCTGTGCTGTTTTGTTTTGTTTTTTTTGCCTTTAAAATCATAAACGAGGCACTTTTTAAAGTCAGGGAAGAGAAAGCCTGGAGTGCTTGCTTACCTCTCTCCTGCAGGGTTCCCAGGGCTCCTGCTTCCCCGCTGCGAGGGGTCCCCTGGGAGGCGGGAGCGGCTCTG
Source organism: Scalopus aquaticus (assembly GCA_004024925.1). Taxonomy (NCBI): domain Eukaryota; kingdom Metazoa; phylum Chordata; class Mammalia; order Eulipotyphla; family Talpidae; genus Scalopus; species Scalopus aquaticus. The sequence goes on along the minus strand of PVIJ01003771.1, from coordinate 101,114 downwards.
GCGGAGCCGGGGCCCATCTGCTCAGCACGCCTGGCCCGCCCGGCTGTCTGGGAGAGCCGCAGTCAGGTCGGCTTTGACAAAGTGACAGAAGCTGTAAAAACAGCTGTTTGACATCCCCTGCTGCCTTCTAAAACAAAATAGTCACCAAAGACGTTGAATGAAATGCAGAAAATACCCTTGTTTTCATGTGGATCAGGATGTTTTTACTTAGACACATTTATTTTCCCTTTTCCTTGTTCTCGTCCTTATTTACCTACCCAATCATTTCCCCTGCCTGCCCTCTGCCCTCCGTCCTCTCCCTCACTACCTCCTCCAGCCTTCTCTCCCTTTCTTACTTCCATTAAAAAAAATCTGCTTCTGTTTCTCTGCCTTTTTTTCCACTTAAATTTTTTTCTCTGCTAGGACGCTCAAACTATTTCTCTGTTTCTCATTTTCCACATCTTTCATGCTCTTGCATATTAATTCATCTCTCCAGCCCTGGGGACATACAATCCCAATTGTGTAGTTCTATGAACTCCAGCATTAGTTTTATAATATCCAAAGTGTCTTCAGTTAATCCAAGCTAGGACAGGGAATTCTAAGACAAATGAACCAACCCTTCGCCCCACAACCATCATTTAATTTAGATAAATAAAAGCAGGCCTGAAAGCACAGGTGTCTGGCCAGAACTGGAGGTCCCTGTGGCCCTCTCTCCTCCACCCCCCATAACCTGTGTCTACAGGAACTGGGGAGTTGTTCCCATTTTTAGATTTCCGCTTTGGGATTGTGGCTCCATGGCGCCTTCCTTCACAGCTCAAAGGCACAGTCCTTGTCCTTGCATGAACCCTTTTCCTACAGCGAGAGGAGTTTCAGGGTGTCGAAGTCTACATGGATAGGAATAGGTGAATTTCAGACACTCAGCTAAGCCACTGCACACAGCTTGACTGAGCTTTGCTTTTAAGGCAGACCTTCCCAGCCTGCGCCAGCCTCGGTCCTTGGAATCACTGGACTCTTCTGGATCCAGGTCCCACCACGTCCTGGAGTCCCTTTAGGTTCTCTTAAGCCTTCACACCCCAGGTCTGCTCCCCACTTTGAATTCCACCAGTGCTAAGTCCCTTTCCGCCCCCTTCTTTCTTACGTCATTTCCACATGGCCACTTCCTTTAGCTGCCATCTTCTGGTTGCCTGTGCAATCTGTTCTCTAGAGTTCCTCATCCCGTCTTTAGCTGTCTTCGCTCCTCAGTACGTAAGAGTCCTTTCTCCTCGTTTTAAAGTTCCTGTTTTCTGTTACCCTCCCTCTGCCCGTCCTCCCCCCCACTCCCCCACCCCGTGGTTCATCTTGGAAGTGGCCTTGATGGACGCCTTGATCAGAAGCATGTGAGTGTTCTCGTGTGCAGAGATGACTTTGAGTCTGCAGCTGGGAATGTTTTTTTGTTGCTGCTGGAGCGGAGAGCACAGTCAGAGCTATGTCTATGGCCAGTGAGTAGGAAGGCAGGCTCGCCACTCTTTCTTCTCCCCAGACACACTGGCCATAGGATGGAGACGATTTGCACCTCCCTGCTGATTCCTGAAAAAGGCAGGTGGATTAGAGACCCTAAGAGAGGCCTGGGGGGCTGAGATATGCAATCATGGCAGTTCCTACCTCACCAATCAGAGGGGTCATTCTTCCTTTGGGGAGAACCAGGAGGAGAGAGGACGAAAAAGGTTTGGAGCTCCCTCCCAAGGGCTAGTGTGGAATGCCTCTCTCCCTAGAAAGCAGGTGCGGGGCAAGAAGCAGCCACTTAACACGTGTAGTTTGTGGGGCAGGGGCTAGAAAGGCGATGATGGAGAAGGCACTTGTGATGGCATGTCACAGACCCAGGATGCTGGCAATGCTTCCTTGGCATTTTCACTGTTCTGACAAGAGGAGAAACGAGGCCTCCTAACCCAGCTTCTCTCTCTTCCTCTTCACCCCTCACTAAGGGTCTTCATGACTTTTGCCCACTGACCCAAACTCCGTCCAGACCCTCACCCAACTGTATTCCTTTGGCCGCCTTGTGGGCCTCGGTGTGTCACTGTATGTCCTTAGGAATATGGACTATGATGCAGGAGATATAATGCAAAATAAGAGTAGAACGAGACCCACACAAGACAGTGGGGGTAGAAGAAATCAGCATAACCATTTGCACAATCCCTAGGTGCCAGCTCCTAAGTTACAAAGCATAGGCAGGAGCTAGACGCTGTCTAGTGGCAAAGATATGGAGATTGAGCCCATTGTAGAATCTCCGTCTCTTTTCTAATTCTAGCTAGCCAGTAAACAGACAGCCATCTTCAAAAATGAGCCCCTCCCAACTGAAAGAAGGCTCTATCAGTGTCATCCGTGCAAGAATTCGGGGCAGCCATTTCTCTGCCCACCTGTGCCTATGCAGGTGCTTTCCTTGACCAGCTCTGTCCCTCTGCAGGGCAGCGGCCTTCCTGTCTGCCCGGGACCTGCACCATGCAGGCCTCTCTTAGCAAACCTGCCCCTCAGCGGGGCAGCTCTTCCTGTCCACTTGTGTCTGTACAAGTGTCCTTTACTTCCTTGTCCTAATAACCCTGTTCTTTAAGTCTAACTGAGTCTCTGTCTCGTGGAGCAACTCGCCGCGTGCCGCCGAAGGGAGCTCTGGGGAAACCTTTCCCAGAGTGAACCCAGGGACCCCGCTCTACTCTCAAATCCATCGACTCTGTAACGACATCAGATTAGAGAGGCTGGTGAGGGTGGGAGTTCCTGTGTCCCACGTACAAGGGTGCAGTGTAGATGGGGCCCATCCCCAAGTGGATGTGTCTTGCCCTGTGGGCACCTCAGCCTGTGGGGAGCGGCATGCCAAGGAGCAGTGGGCAACAGCCTCTAAACCGCGGCTCCAAGGGCAAAGGCCCCGGGGGTCCCGGTTCAGAGGTGGGACCCCCCTAGATTTGATTTGCCTGACACCCAGCACTCTGGGTTTTCCTGACTTCCTGTTCCTGGAGATGCTCCTGCCTGAGACCGCAAGAGCCAGACTGGAGGCCTGAGCCCTTCTCTGGAGTTTCCTCATTTCTGATTCCACTCAAGAATGTGTTGTGATTCCCACAACACACTCAGCAACAGTGTGTTAGGTTTATTCTGGTTTCTGCATTGATTCACAATGAATAAAAATTAAGTCGGTACTAAATTTTATGGACTTTAAAAAAATTCTTCCTTTTAGAGGTTGAACTAGATAGTGCCTGTGGGAGCCCTTAAGGCAGCTTTTCATTAGCATCTGACTACTGCAAGGTGAGGAACCCTGATAATTGCCCGGCAACCTCCAATTGCAGCCTTTTCTCAGCAACAATCCTTTAAGTCCATATCTAAGCACCTTCTAGCTGTCTTTTTAGGGCTCCCATAAAGACTGTTTTTTTTTTAAAAGATTTATTTATGCATATAAGCTGGGTACAGGACTGAGGCGGGGCAGCAAGAGGGTTCGCCAGAGACAGAGTAGGGAGCAGAACAGGCAGATCAGAAATACACTGCTGAGGGGAGCAGCAGGCAAGGCAGGAGAGGTCTGCAGCGCCATGTGGGAATCTCCTTGGCCAGCATCGAACTTGCGTCGTCGCTGCCGACAACTCTACAGCGCAACGCTTAACCGCTGCGCCACCAGGGAGGCCCTCCCATCAAGACTGTTTTCATTGCAAAGACTGCCTGCCCATGGAAGCCTAGCTCTCACTTCTCTGAATTTCCAGTAATGTGTCCCAACATGGCCTCCTCTCCCCTCCCCCACTCTTGCCTGGCGTCACCAGGGAACCTCCATGCCTATGCGCCATCCTTCCAGTAGGTTCTCCAGATAAGCAACTTGAGGGTAAGAACAGCAGCTCAAGGGGTTCTTTCTATGAATCATGGGACTCTCCTATATTTTAATGGGTTCCCAAGAATGAGGAAGGAGAGAAGAGAGTAAAGCACCAAGTAGCAGTGACTCACCTCACTTAGACAGAGTGGAGGGGCTGTCCTCTGGGGTGATGGTTCTCAAGCCTCGGTGGTCCTCACACTCACCCAGCAGTTTATAAAAAGTGCAAATGCCCAGCCATAGTGACTCAGTCTCCCAAGGATGCCCAGGCAGACAAAGATTTGAGAACAACTTCATGGAACCTGACTTGCAAAACCAACTGTTCAGATAAGAAATAGCACATGAATTTTTAAAAAACGATGTTTCTTAAGAAAAAGAAGCCTCCTAATGAATGCTGAGAAAATACAAATAGAATAGGTTCTGAAAACAGAGGTGCAGACACAGACACAAATAAAAATTGCAACTCACCAACATACTTGCAAATGTCAAATGCAAAATTGACTATTTAATTGGAGCTGGTAGGTTTAATTCATTTATAATTAATCCTAGGTTTATTTTCAGCTCAGTTTGTTTGTATTTGACCTTCCTACCTGTCTCCCAGCTCTCCATTGTTTCTGTGTTTTGCTCATTAACTGTTGCTTTCCACAGCCCTGAGGGTCAGGCTTCTTCACACTGACTGTTCAGATCACGTCCTGCCGTCCTGCCGTCTACATGCCACCTGAGCACTTGTCTCTACAGGTAGGAGGATTCTCTCACCCTACTGTTTCATCAGAATTTAAGAAGCAGAAGTAAACATTTTCATAGTCTCATAATTCATTACACTTATTAAAAAAGCCAAAGTACAAAGCAAACAAAGAAATGCATGGTTTATCCCAACTTCCAAACAAATCAAGAGCCAAGAGGAGAAAGTCATCCTCTGAAGTTGAAAAAGAGGAGATTACAATACATAGAACTAACCCTTTCTGAGCCTGTCAATGTATTTCCAGTGAGTTTAGACAATTTGCAAAATCTCCTCGAGAAATAAGGATGCCTCCCACGTCTTCCCCAATTAAAATCTGACATGAAGAAAAGTTGTTTAATTAATTGTTGTGTATTTAAGGCGATGTTGTCAAACAGAAGGTTTGGGACTGTCTTGAGTCCAGATAAAAACCTCCAAATAAAGCTTTTTTTCAGCACATGCCCTTGCTATTCCTTCTCCTTTGTAGGTATATTCTTAGAATAGAGAAAGGAGATACACAAACAGAACTTATGTTCCAGAACAGGCACAATTTCTAATAGAAATCTTCAAATTTCAAATTATATACTTTTTAATCAGATCCAGTGGCTTTGAATTCATTTATATTTTTGTCTCAGATTTCTTGTTTCTTACAAGTTTTTCTACACTTTTTATAATTCTGATGAACCTTTGTTTTAATTTCTGTGATGACAGTAGTCTTTGAAACTAGTTTCAACCTAAAAAGTCAAACTCATAGAAACAGAAAAACATGGTGGCAACCAAGGCTTGGGAGGTGGGGCAGGAGAGGCTGGCCACCGGGTGGAAACTTGCAGGTACAGATGAATAAGTTCTGAGGATCTAATGCTCAACATGGCGACTGTAATTAGTAATATTGTACTGTATATTGAAATTTTATGCTTTTTAACTGTATCACTCTAATTCTCAGGACAACCCTATGGATTAGGCACAAATATTTCTACCATTATACAGATAAGGAAACTGAAACACAGAGGAGCCAAGCAACTTGTCAAGCAAAGTTACATAGCCAGTAAATAGCGGAACTGGGATCCCAGCTCTGTCTGATTCTAGGGTTTGTGTTTTTGGCCAGTATGCTTTTGGCCTGTCTTCTGAGTGCTGCGGAGTAGAGGAGAGCTGACATTTGGAGCTGCAATAGACCTGGGTCTTACAGCGCCACAACCAATCTAGTGTCAGCTGGGCTGATGCTGCCAAAACGCTTCCTACCTTAGTCAGGTAGGGCCCTGGAACCAAGCAGACCTGGGGCCACAGGTGGGGGGTAACAGTGCCAGGAAGATCTGGAAGATGCCAGCTGACAGCCTGTTCATCTTCTCACTTCATTTTAATTTGGTACCAAATAGCTGCTCTTTACCAATCAGTAATGTCATTGATTGATTGAAACCAGAGTTCAAAATCAACCAAGGACAGCGCCAACATCTTATAAAGGAGGGACTTAAGAACAACAAGTGGTTGAAGAATAGGAGGCAGGCTAGGGGACTTGTTGCGAAACTCTTTTGTGCAGTTAAGTCCTGATTTGATTCTAAGTAGTATTTTTTGTTTGGGGTAACTTGGAGGCCAGTGGAGATTTGGGAAGACTAAAGTGCCTTTCTCAAAAGAAAAAAAAGTTCCTTTCTCAAGACATCCTCTGGCCTGCCACAGGTGTGAGCTGGATGTGGCTGTTATTAGTATGTTCGTAAGTTCAGCTGCATTCTCAGAAATATGCAACCGTCAGGCAGTGTTAGAGGCCTGCAGTCTTAGAGCTCCTCTTCTGAGAGGCGGGGGCATGGCTAGTGTGTCTGAGAGCTACCCAGCTGGAGAGCTGAGCTGAGAGCTGTGGCGCTTGGGAGTCTGCACTCTGGGATGGGAGTGTGCTTAGTGATCAAGAGTGGATAAAATTCCATTAGAGGTAAATGTTGTCAGACAGCAGGCTGGAAAAATATATTTTAAGCTGAGAAATTACTTAATAAATTCAGACCAACACTCTGTGACATTTCCCACAAGACTTTAATGCTGTTTACAAATTCCAGAGAACACCCTGAGTTGTTTCTGGCATGGGCTTATGATTTATTTCAAAGGAAAATGGGACAGAGTGTGTGGGTTTGTGTTTAATGTGAAAAGGGATTTGGAGATGAAAAGTCAACTGGCATGAAAGATTGCAGGGCAAATGCAAAGGAGCGGAGCATGTGGGTGGCCTTGGAGCATGTAATAGGGTATTGAGAAAGGAAGGGGCCTCTCATCATTCCACGCTAATCAAATAGCTCCATTTGCACAGGCCAATAATGCATTAAAGAGGACGGGTTGGCCGGCCAGGCTGGATCCAGGGTTTCTGAAGCACTGCAGTCCCAGCGGCTTTCATATGGAGAACAGTCAGTGCTTCCACCCTAAGGGGGGCGGCCAGCTATAGTTCGTTCTCTGCAAAGTCAACATGTAGAGGATCTGATCTTCATCTACAGCAGGCTGGACTTCAGGGGAACAAAGGAAGCATTCTAAAGAAATAAGGCCTTGGATTAAGGAAAGATCTGAGAGCAAATTTTCCATGTCTGGTACTCTGCGTTCTTGGAAACAAAGGACGCAGGGGTGACTTTATGACTCAATCTCCTCATAGCACAGACCACACAGGAATCAGGGTAGGGGGCCATCCCTGGTGGACGGCTGGAGTGGCTCAGGGACACTGGTTCAAGGATGGGGTGAGGAGGGGGAAAGTAACAAGGGGCCAGGCTGGAAGGGAGAGGAAGAGTGTGAAAGGATCTCTCCCCTGCTCCCGGGGAGTCTCCCGGCCCCATTCATCTTGCTCGCCCTGGAGTATGTCGTTTGAATGGGAGACGAGGACAGTGACGTCTCCTATCTTTCTTGGGAAAAAAAATGACATTCCATTTGGTTTTGGAAAATATACAATATTCCACTTATAAAATATTCAATCACTGTCATTAATCCTCTGGCCTGGGCTGGCCCTGCCCCACTTAGGCACGAGCTGCAGGCTTTGGCTGTGACCGCAGGCCCAGGAACCTCGCCGGTGTCCCTCCAGGGACAGCAAGACTAGAGGTTTGAGGCGCTCTTCCTGGAGTCGAGCTCTCCAGGGGTGGGGTCTGGCTGTGCTGGGGGCCTCCAGGGCTCCCTTCAGGCTTGAACGCAAAGGTTTCCAACTGCCCTGGGGCTGCTGTGACTGGCCTGAGGACTTATGGGACATACGCGAGTTCGAGGCCTTAACAAATCCATTTCTCTTCCTGTAACAGCTGGCACCAGTTTGGAAGTCCTATCCCAGAGCTCAGCTGCTGGGAGAAGTAGCCCATCTTCCCACTCCCGTGCTGGCCTGTGCGCTTCTTCCTCAAGCTCTTCTCTCCTCTCCCTTGTCTCCTTTCAGTCTCGGCTTACCGCTCCGACATTCGTTCATAATCGCAGCATCTGCCCAAGATGGGGGAGCCAAGAGGGGCTCCAGGAAACACCAAGTCCAGCCTCCTTAGCTCAGGCCCAGAAAGGGGAAGTTAGTAGATGTTTGCCTGGGTCTTCAGGGCAGGCACTTCTTGTCCCCACGGCACCCCCACTCCCGCCCCCCCAGAAAAGGGCCCATTCTCTGGGACTCGCGCCGGCTGCCGGCATCCCGGGGACTCTCTGACCTGCCATACTCTCTGATGACCCACTACGCTCCGAGCTGACAGATGACCGCGCATTTCTAGCTTTTGTGTTTCACTCTGTTTTCTGCTAAAAGAATTTCCTTGCCGAAGCCTCGTTTCCGTGCCCAGACTCCCACCGCTCTGCGCACAACCTCCTCCTGCTTCCTGAGGCCGAGAGGTCTCTGCGCCTGCTCAGGCCCCCACTCAGGCTTTTTCAGAGCTCCAGACTCGACATTCTGACTGTTGCCCAGGACTTTTCAGGAGGGAGCTTTGAACCAAAAAAGGTTGGGAAGGAAGACGATATTCTGTTCTGGGGGGAATCCGGCTGCCGGGTGAGGATACGGCACTTTGGGTCACCCCATTGTTCCCTCAGCCTGATTCCCCCAGCTCAAGGGGAAGCCTGGAGTTCTTGCTGCTGGAACATTTCATTTCCTGCTGGAGAGACTGCCTGGGGCTCAGTGGGGCGGAGTTTGTGGGTAACTGTCTTCAGCGCCCAGCTGTGGCTCTGGGCTCCCACTATGGGTGGGGAGCACCCCTTTGGGGCAGGCTGGACAGATGGGCTTCCTGTATTTCAGGCTCCTGGCTGCCTCAAGGGTGGGATCCGAAAATGGGTGACCAGTCGTGCTAGCTGGGAATGACAAAGTCCTTTCGGTCATGGTGAGGACTGAAGCTGCCGTTTTAGTTGGCACGTCTGTAAAATCGCCTGGGACGGAGAAGGGAGGGTGTGCAAGGGCAGGGAGAAGGACCTACCGCCGATGCTCAGGATGCCCCCCTCACCCTTCTCTTCTGCTCTTCCTTTTGGCGATTCCATGATTCTAAAACCAAGTATTCTGTTTTCCCATTACAACCTTTTTAAGGAAGGGGTTGAGCTAGAGACTCCAAGAACAGAATTCATCATAGGAGCTGTTTGGGCTCTGTGTCTGCACATTTCCCAACTTGAGGTTGGAAAAAAGTGGCTGAAATCCACAATCCACTTGACTTTGTTCCATTGAAGCCGCCCACCCACCCGCAGGCTCCCCTACCTGATGGATCAGCCCTGCAGGGTCACATGTGCTTTAAAAAGATTCCAGGAGATCAAAGCGCGAGCTAAATAAGCCACTGGCAGTCAGGACAGTGCACGCTCTTATCATGGGAAGACAGTTGCAGGAGCCAGCTTCGTCCAGATCCAGTGAGCAGCCTCCCTGCCCTGCACTCCCCACCTCCAGGATGTCTTTTAATGAAAAAGGGGCGATTCATGGGATGCTGCTAACGAGGGCTTATGGGGTGCTCGAGTGAGGGCAGAGCTGGCCCTTCCATCATGAACACTTCCCTTCTGGAAGCAGCCCTTGTCCGAACATTGGCTCTTGGCCTCCTGTGATGCCTGTTCATAAATGATTCAGGCCCCACATTTTGCAGAGCATTAAAGCTCACTCGCTCTTCTTCCTTCACTCGGGAGCACAGTGGCGGATGCTGGAATTTAATACCCAGTAAAGCTTTCAAGTTCAAGAATAATAAGGCAGCATTAGAAAGAGCACACAAATCTCACACCCAACTAGCAACAGTTGCCAGCGTGGCCAGGGTTCAGGGAAGGTGGGGGGAGTGGGGGGACCTGCCAGGTTCCTCAGAGGCAGCTTTCTTAGCTCTCTGAGACCTTGGGCCCTGCTGACTGGTGACTTCTTATGAAGCCCAGGCACCTCCCCAGGCTGGGGCTCCGAAGGCCAGGCCACTGAGAAAACTCTTGTTTCATTTCCCTGACCTTAGTTTGAGGGGAAGCGGTGCTGAGTTCTTTAAGTTCTGGCCCAGTGTTCCCGTAGCCTGCTAGGAGCCTCGAATCCTGTTCTCTGGCTCCTCAGAGTCCCCTGTGTCAGCTCCTCTGCGTGCACCCATAAATCTTAGCCTTCCTCCATGGCCCGGCCTGGGTCCCTTCACAAAGCATTCCTCAACCCAGTTTTCTGAAGTCTGTTGTAGTACCTGTCTATAGCCAGCGATAATAATGGCGATATAATAGTGACGATAGTCGTGATAACTTGTACTGAGTGCATGCTTTGTGCCAAGGTTTCTGCTACATGTTCTTTGTCTATTCTCATAATAGCCGTATGAGGTAGGGATAGGGCTGTAGGGATTGGTGAGGTAGTGGAGGTACCGTTGACCTAGGGCTCTGTGTGTGCACCTGTCTTCTCCCCTACACTGACCCCTCCAAGGGAAGGGGACACAGGGTGGACAGTGAGTGTTCAGGACTCTGCTAGACAAGGTCTGATTCATCCCCCAGCAGCCGTGTGAGGTAGTCAGTGTCCTACCCCCTTTCCAAGTAAGGTTCAGAGAGGCTAAGTAATTGATCTCAGGTCACACAGCACACAGGTACCACAGTGGGACACAGGATGTGGGTGCCCCATGTCTCCTATAACCTGGCGAGTCCCACTGCCACTTGCCAGGCATGTGACTTTGGGCTTAAACTTCCTGCACTCCAATTTCATCTGAAAAATCGTAAGTGCAAGTACTTACTTCTAAAGTCGTGGGGAGGACTAAAGGAGGTACATGTGTGCGAGGGACTTAGGACAGGGTCCCTGGCTCTTGGTAAACACACAATACTGGTTCTTACTCTTGAGGCTCAGTGTCACACAAGACAATGCTTGATGGGCACCTATGATGTGACTTGGACCAGACGCTAGCAGGTGCTGCCCTGATCTACTCCTCTTCTGCATTCTCTGTGGTGCCTTGAAAAGAATTAAGCACACAACAGCTGGTCAATAAGTGCTTGGTGATAGAGTCCTCAGTGTAGCTTGGGTAGGTCCCAAAGGACGCTTGTGCTTATCACTCTGAACGTCTCCGTCTGCCAGTCTTTGTCATTCCCTGTCTACTGCACCTGATTTGGGAGGAACCAAGGATGGTGAGGCCACCCAAATACCTGGTTCCGGGAGCCAGGTGACTGGCGGTCTGATTTAGCTTCTCCACCAACTGCTTCCACCTCTCGCTCCCAGGGGTTTGGCTAAGAAGCCTCTCAGGTCCCTGTGTGCCTCACTTCTTAGAGAGATTGAGTGTTAAGGGAGGGAAGACCCTGTAATACTCCCCAACTCCTAGCACTTGGACTTCAACTTGAGAACGTGGCTACTGATTTCATTTATTTCTAGCCCAGGATAAACGGCTGCAAGAAAACCTCAGTCACTTGGGTCTGCCCCTCTCTACTCCTGACCATGATGGCCCATGCGGACACCCCCTTTCTTCCTGTAACTCCAGCTCAAGCCAGGGAAGGGTTCTGTGAATAGGGGCGTGTGTGCACATGGGGGAAATAGCTACTTTGGGGAAAAAGCTTGTTTCTGAGCTGGTCACACCTTTGGCTGTGACTATTTAGAGGGAAGAGACAACCAGTACGTTAAACTTTGCTCAAGCTGGTCAATTTGATCAACTTGATCAACTTGTTGGGTTGAGATGAGGGGTGTGTGTGTGTGTGTGTGTGTGTGTGTGTGTGTGTGTGTGTGTATGTATCAAATGCTTCATCTGAGCAAATGCAGAAATGCAGAAATGCAGCCTGGTTCAGTCCAGGAGGGTGAGTGGAAAAACCAGGGCAGACAGAGGCATCGCTGAGGTGAGAGGGAGAAGGCGTCTCTCCACCTCAGACAGATAAGCTTTCCCTTCGGGTTCGGTGCTGTGGGGAGAGGAAGCAGAGCCGAGGCAAAGCTCTCCAGGAGCCGCTGAGAGACACGCAATGTTTACTGGGGAAGTAGTAGGGCCTGGCGTCACGCCACAGGAAAGAGAGAGCCTTTAGCCCTTCTCAGGATTTCAGCATAAATATGTGCCCTCTAGCTTCTTCCACTCCTTTGGGAGTTACTGGTTTTCAATTCTCTCTGGGCTACTTCTCACAGAGAAAAGATCTGCTGCTACTGAATCCCTGGTTGAAAAGGAAGTGGCTGTACCTGGCCTAGAACGAGGGAAGGATGTGGGAGCAGAGGGGATGGGGAGGATCCTGACCGCAGGAACCCCCGGGGCAGCTGGGCCCTCTCCCCAGCCTGGACTTGGACTTCATTCTAACACTATCCAGAAGAGTTAGGTTAAAAGAGAAGCTTTTGAGAGCTGCCTGGTATATGCCAAAAACAAGGTAATGAGCTGGCAGGAGGGAGCTGGCAGTCCTGTTGTGCAGTCTGTGTGCTGAAGGGCTCTCACTAGGATCCTGATGTTCTCCTGTCAAGTGCCTGCAGTTCCCCTTGTTCCTGTGGGTGGGGCCTGCGGTGTGAGGCTGCCTGCCCTCTGCAGGCTCCTGGGGCTGCAGAAGGGGCAGCAAGATCAGGGCAATTTGTGAACAGGACCCGGAAGCTTGGGCTAGAGCATCCGGGGCACCAGGCCTAGGGCCCCTTCTGAGCCAGCTCAGAGAACAGAGCCAGCTGCAAGATGAGGCCCCAGCACCCACCTCCTGTAGCAAGCCTTCCAGAAACCCGCAGCCCTGCTCCCCTACTTGCACAGCCAGTGATAGCTCTTACTCCATTTGTGGAAATGACTTGCTGACACTTTGTCTTCCCACCCAGACTGAGAGATCCTCGAAGGACTGTGTCTTCCTTACCAGAACTTCTGTGCCTGGCAGTATCAGAGGTCCACAGATGTGGGTTAGTCACTGGCACTCAGGGCTGCCAGCCCGCAACGGGAATAACGTGAGCGCCATTTTCCATCCCTCTGAATGCTGCCACAATTAACTTCTGACTCTGAGAAGGAGGATTACTCACCTGAAGGAGGTAAAACTTCCCAGCCCTCCTCGGTGGGCTCCTACCTGCCCCCTCACACCGCTCTGCCTTCTGCTCGCCCTGGCCTGCGCTCGGCTCTGGAAGCTTTTACGTCGTTTTCCCGTGAGCCTCTCGGAGCTAAGCACACCTATACACTGAGCGCAGGTTCAAGGGGCGAGCCAGACAACGAGGGGGTCGTCCATGCCTGGACATTGTCCACGTGTGTTCCTGAGAGTTAGCTAGGAGCCCCAATTCTGAGTGCCCCCCCCCCCCCCCGCGGCCCCCGCCAATAACAACCTCTAGCCCAGATGGAGCAAGGCAGAGCCACTCGGCTAAGAAATTATGTTTCCTGCCAAGGAAGGGAAGCAGGAGCAGGAGCCTCTTCCTTGGGGGCGAATTATTTAGTCACGAGTCTTTCCCCTTGAATCAATGCAACTAATGAGCATCTTCTGTCTCTTCCTCCTCCCCCTCTCTCTCCCCCTCCCCCACCCCCAAAGGCCTCTGATTATTCACGTTTCCTCCACTCTGTGTCATCGCTGACTACCTGGGGAAGTCTGGCTCACAAGAACAAGAACGCCAGCTCTGCTTTTTCCCTTCTCGGGGTTTTTCTCCCTCCCTCACCTCTCAGTCACCATCAGTCTGTTCTGTGGAGATACCGGCTTTGGGGGACTGGAAATGCCAGAATCCACTGATTGGCATAAAGGAAAGGCCCTGGAGCTACCTCTCAGAGGGAGACTTCAGAGAAGGGAGGTGGGGGGAGGGGTGGGAGGAGGGGGAGCAGCGAATCATTTGTCATGGCTAAATGGGAATTTATTGCTGCAATCCCTGGACTAAAGAAAAACTTCAGCGAGGCTGGCAAAGGGAGCAAAAACGCCAGCAATTACTAGAAAAACAAGCTACATCAACAAGTCAGTCTATTGGCCAGGGGCTCTATTTGTAAGGTGCGGTGGTGCTGGCCTCCTGGTGGCTCTGAGGCGTGGGTAGGCTGGGGTCAGAGGGCGTGAAGTGTCCTTTCACATCTCTTTGATGGCCCACAGGTATCAACTCTGGGTAGTTGTTGGCCAGGTGTCAAAGTGTGGCTTCTCCTGCCTCCTCCCCTTCCTCCCCTGTGCCGGGGTCAGCACTTCCTGGACACAGCTTATGCGTCAGGAGGGCATGTCGGCTTGGAGACCATTTGCTGAATGCCTGGTACTTCCTTAGGTGCTAAGGAAGTGCCTCAAACTTCTTAAAACCTGGTTGTGAGAAGACTAACACGATTGACGTTGAGAAAGCTAAGGACTTGATGTTGGGAACACACAGATAGGAGGAGAGTTAGGAGTCAATTATTCAATTCGTATTCCACTCATATTCCTCATTCAACATGTTCATCTCATATTCTTTAGGTTTGTACAGCAATTTGCAAAGTGCTATTACCCAAACACTTACTTCGGTATCTTGATTCTTATGCCAATATTTCTGTTGCAGGCAATCATGGTTTCACCCTTTTAAAGATGGAGCATCCAAGGTCAAGAAATTTTTAAGTCATGAGTTGACTTGAATGGATGTGTCTGAATTTGGCATCTCTACTCCTTTCGTTATAATGTGCCAAGGATTCAAAGGAGGAGGAGACAAAACTCAAGGTAAGTAGCCTTTAGATTAGTGAAAAGCAAAGGGGATGAAAATTCAAATAGGAGAAATAGCATGAGCAGGACTTATGCTTGGCATGGACTAGAAGCTTCAGAATGAACAAGTATGCAAATAAATTCAAGAATGTCCCATGTCCTGGGATGGTGAGGAGATAGAGAGGGGAGCAGCGGAGTCATTTGTCATGGCTAGATGGAAGTTTACTGCTCTTGTCCCCAGTGAGGGAAAGACCTCACTGGCACACGGGGCATGTGCTTCCGAACCCGGAGGAGAAGGGTGAAGGAGTGAGGTGTGACCAGCTTGTAGAGGGATCCAAGTGGAGAGTTTGGGTCGATGTGATAGGCCAGGAGAGCTATGGCGATTCTGGAATAACGGCATCATCCCTGTAGGCAAGAGCGTTGTGGCCACCTTTGTATACCCATGCTCGAGAGATGCCTACCAGGGGCATGGCGGCACCGGGACGGGGCACTGCAAGGAGCCAAGAGAGACAGCGCTGAGCCCTGATTGGCAGCAACAGACTGTGGGCTAATCTAATAACCTTTCCAAACTTCAGCGTGCCCACTGCTTCGGAACTCAGCGGAAATTACTTCCCAGGTGGCCTGATTAAGTCTGTCCCTCCACCATACATCTCGTGGCCCCTCTTCTTCTCCCTTGTGGTGCTCGTCACAGTTGTAATTAGCCACCTAATATCTGTGGATCCAGAAGGGCAGGGGCTGTACCTGTCATGTTCAGTGTTGAATCATTAGCTCTGAGCATGGAACTGGGAATAGTTCTCAAGAAATATTGGTTTAGAGAATGAATGGGTTTGTCGAATGAGCATAATAATGTTAACTCAAGGAGCAATTGGGAGGACCAGAGGTCATCTCGTAAGTTCTTTGTAAAGCAGTAGGTGATAGGAGAGCTCTTGTGGTGAGGCGAAGACCGCGCCTGGAGCTGGAGCAGAGCCAAGCTCTGGTGCCTGCATCCAGGGTGGGGAGGGGTTGATGATGTCAGAGGATCTGGAAAAAAGTATGACAGTGACCAACTACCCATGCATACAATGGAGAGGAGAAAGAAATCTCCAGAAAAATTAAGGGACTGGAAAGCTCCTCAAGGACAATGGTGAGGGGGGCAGGAGACCCCATTTCTCAGGGCTGTGCTGACCTCCCTCTTTCCAAAGTCTCTGCTGTTTGTCTTCCTTCCCCTGCTGTCTGGCCTGCTAGTGCTCTCTGTTTGGGGGTCTTTGTCCCTCCTTACACTTTTCAGTCTTTAGTCTGCACCTTTGTCTTGTCTAACTTGTCTTCCTCGGCCCCTTTCCTCTACCTTTGGGTGCCTCTGGCCCTTTCTCCGGCTCCAGTTTTCTCTCTACCCAATGCTTTTTCCCTCTGAATGTTGGCTCCCTCAAGCCACCCCCCTCCTGCCTGCTGCCTGCTTTCTCTTACATCCTGGATGCTTATTGAGATCTGCCAGGTCGATCAATATCAACATGGAAGATTTCTTTTGGTTTGCCGTTTCTCAGTCCTTCTACCCCACTGTCTGCCTTCACTGTCCCCTCAGTTCTTCTTTCTCCCCAAATTCAGACACCAAACGAACCCTGGGACCTGCTGATCCTTCAGTCTCCCTTCTGTTCCTTTCTATGTATTTCCTTGTTCAGATGCAGCAAGCCTGGATTTTTCCTCACCTGGGATTCAGCTCTCCCTTTACCCCCCACCTCCCCACACCGACCTAGAATGCCCTCAGCCGTCCCTTATCTTCCCTGCTTGGCTCTTGCTTTCACCCTTCCTCCTGACCTGATAATGAGGCAAATATCTCACTGTCTCTTCGTGTCTTAATTTAATGCCCCATACATCCGTCTTCACATCAGAACGCCTGTCTAGAAAATTGTCAGGGGACATGGACCTGGCTGGAGTCGCTGTCTCGCAGTCTGGCCTGTGTTGTACAAGAGCAGGCTTCCCATAAACACTGTTGATACTAATGCTCACGATGTTGTTGATGAAGATGATGATAAGTGAGATGAATCATGGCAATGTTTCTGGAACTTTGCCTGGCACCTAATAGGTATTCAATAACCATTAGTAGATGCTTAATCTGAAAGATAATGTTAATTGCTTTGCAGACTCCTTTTTTTTGATTGCAAATAATGGAAATTGACTTAAGGAAATTGACTAAGGAAGAAGGAGGCTCTGTAGGGTGTAGAGGAGCCAAGACTGCGGGGCAGGAGATAAATGTGGGCTTCATTTAGAGTCAGGAAGAGAGACTAGAAAACTGTCAGGGTCTGGGATAGTCACTGCCCATTAGATGGTCTTTCCCTCTGTGCAACGGCTTCATTCTTCTTCTCAGGCGGCAAGTTTGCTCTGCTCTCCTGTATACCCGGCACTATGTGGGCACCCCGTTCGGGCATCAGTCATCTCTCTATGCTCCAGTGCCACCAACCGTGTCCCAGTTCAAGTCCTTATTGTAGAAGTGTGATCAGTGTAATTGAGGCAAATGCCCCTTCTGGCCCATCAGCTGGGGGGGCGGGCAGGGTCATGTTCCACAATGTAGGAACAGCACTGCTCCCCTCCACAGTGACAGGAGTGATTCTTAAAAGGGAGGTGCGTGTTGGGCGAGGGGTGGTGTTTGGAGGACAGGCAGAGACTGCAGAAAGTGCCTCTTGCATGAAATACAGTTGAAAGGGTGAAGGCTCAGACTTGATAACCTCAAGTCCATTAGCCCCTCTCATCCAATTGCTTTGGACTTGTGCCTCCCAGTTGGGGTCACTCCAAGATGCCGGGTCCCCAAATCTATGTCGCACTCAGCCAGTCCCAGTGCGAGGAAGGCAGCTCCAGATCACACCTAGGTCCTTCCCCTGCGGGGCCCTTCAGGTCCACACCGGCTCCATCTGACCCCGCCTCACTTGCCTCCCGAACTCTCCTTCTGGGGCTCTTCAGCTGCTGGCGAGACAAAGGAAGCGTCTTCCCACTGGGGCTGTGGTGGTGGGTGGCTGTGCCCTCCTGCAGGGGTGTGCATTGGCTCAGATGGGGGCCCGCATGGCTGGGGCACCCACAGATTTCCTGTAATCTTTTTCTGAAGATTGGAGCTCAGCCAACCTCAGTCATCCTCCCCATTACCCCTTTACCTCTTGCAGTGTCTACTTTGTGTCACCTCTGAGAAAAAAACTGCTGTTTGGGTCTCTTGGAAGCTCTCGGGGCTCAGGAAGCCCCGATGCCAGGATAAGGCACAGCCCCCCGAGGACTGGGGTGTGTGACTAGGAGTTCAGCCTGGAGTTCACGCCCAGGTAGGTGACTCAAGACTCAATGAAGTCTCTGTATTATTAAATAAATGTATATTTAAAAAAATCATGGGCAAACTAAAAACTTTGTGGATCTTTTTACATTTATAGGGTCTAGTTTTGTTTTTGTTTTTTTTTTTGCTTTGTAATTCAAGAGGATGTCATAATACTTTTAATGCCTGGAGCCTTTAAATTCTGGACCCTTCGATGATTACATATGTGATCTAGGAGCCTCCCTGGTGGTGTAGGGGTTAAGTCTCAGCACTATCAAGCTATGGGCAGCCACTGCAGCCTGACTTTGATCCCGGCCAGGGAGCTGACCTACATGGCGCAGCAGACCTCTCCTGCCTTCCCGCTGCTCCCCTCAGCAGTGTATTTCAGTAGATCTGCCTGTTCTGCTCCCCACCCTGTCTCTGGTGAATCCTCTCACCCCCCACACCTCTGGCCTACAAACCAGTTCTTTTATGCACAAATAAATAGATCTTTAAAAAAAATGTGATCTGGGTCAAATATGTAAAATGGGGCAAATTGTATACAAATCCCCTTGGGTTATTCTGAGGATAAAATGGGGTAGTCCCTGTGAATCTGTAGGCCAGCTCCTGCTGTAAGAGGGGGGGTCCTCAGGAAAGGGTAGTTTCCAGGTTCCCTGCCCCACCCAAGGGAGGGTGGAGCTGAATAGGAGAGATAAGAAGCTGGAGAAGAAGAGAGAGAAAAAAAAAGAAGGGAGGAAGCGGGATGGAGGCCAGAAGAGGCCCAAGGAGCAGAGAGACATGTGAGGAAGCTGCACTGGCCTTGTGTGTTTGGGACAGATGTGGGCGAGAGACCGTGGGGAGGTGACAGCGGCAATGTTGATATGGATTTTGATTTTGTTCTTTTCCTCCCATAATTGTCTGCCTGTTTCTGACCCTTTTCTATGGGTCCCTGCCGAAAGGTGCTTTAGACTTGTGGCAGGCTTTCGGGCCTTGCCTTGGGCTAATTCCGTTTGGGTGGCCTTTTGCCTACGAGGTGATGGGTAACTTTGGGTGCTTAGTTTAAAAACTATATTCTTTGTCTTTTCTGTATTATTACACTAATTGTATTGAAGTTTCTTTTCACTAAAGGTCTTATATGTTTTGTCCTGATGCAGTGGATGGCAGAACCTATTTAGAGCAGGCAGGTTTGGGGGTTCTGGGGGCGCCCCTCTCCCTGCCCTGTAACACTGCCGCACAATAAGACCCTTGAAATTGTTGCTGTTGTTACTGATTCCCAAAGTGACCAGGGCTAGGAAGAGAAGGACTTTCAAAACATCGGCCAGATGTGTCATCCAGCCACATCTGGATGAGAATTGTCCTGAGGGCGTGACCAGTGTGCACTGTGCCCCACGCTGGCTTCTGTAGAACTCTTTCTTGCTGGGAAGTACCTGGGATTTGGGGTGAGGTCAGGATGGGAGAGAAGGGCAAGAGGAAGTTTGCCATCCCGATTTTCCTAAAATGTCAACATCTAGAAAAACGTTCTAAAGTATAAGTGCTAACATCTTATATTCCACTTGGAGGGGTCCTTTCTAGTTCAATTTCTCTCATTGTTTTAGGGTTCTCATGATAAAGCTCATCCTATTTCCCCCCTGCTGCGGTCCTCAGGGCCTGATCTGATATTTAGGAGTCTCTTGGAGTTGGCAGGTCCTCTCTCTTTCTTCTTCATCTCTTTCTTATTTATGCTGTCAGGATGTTCTCTTCCAACTCTCCCCCTATGAACTGGGATTCTCTCTGAGTTTCCCGGGATTACGGGGTGTTGGCAAACATTCCAGATTCTTTCCTATTTCCTGGCAAGAGAATTATTTAGTTGATTCATTCACTGCTACACTCATTCATTCATTTTCTCATCCAGCTATTCTTGGGCCTTTGCCAAGGGCTCTGTGTTGGGCCGGAGTGTCCAGGTCTTTGTCAGATACTTAAATCCGCCCTGACCCAGGAAGCTGCCAGCCAACGAGGTAAGGGGGGCTTCCCAACCTCATATCATTTCTTGTTCCTAAATCCACTGACTGCTTCTCTAATTGAATAGTTTGCACACAGAGTAAATTTTCTTAATACCTTCAGTGCCTTCCCAGCTTTTCCTGCGGGGGGGATAACATCCCTTTGTGTGCTAATCGGCTTTCCGGGATCTTCCACATTCTACAGCTTCTCAAATGAAACTCAACCTGGACCGACTCTGGCAAATAGAATCCTGGCATTTGCATAAATGATTAAATCTGGCCTTTTAAATTGGGCCAGGGTGTTTCCCGGCTTGCCCAGTGCCCCTCCTCCTGCGTGGTGCTGGGCAGGACCATGGGCAGGGCTCTGGCCCCTGCTTGGGTAGTTAGAGGTTGGCCAGGCGGAGAGTCTGTTCTACAGCTCAGCCCCAGCTCTGCCCTTGCTAACAGAAAAGCTTCAGACAAGTTCCTGAATTCTTTAGGTCTCAGTTAGCTTATCTACCCAATGGGCCAATAGCCCTAAACTGTTGTAAGGCTTGAATGAGATGGTGCTGGTAAAGCACTAAGTCACGTCTCTGAAGCAGAGTAGGTACTTGGAAAATAGAAGCAATGACTACTATTTTTTTTATCATCGGGTGGAAAGGCGGCAGAGGGCCTGGAAACTCGACCTGGTGTTCTGGGCTCTGGAAGGTGGCTGGCTTGTGCTGTTGTAGAAAGAAGAAAGAAGGGCAGACTGCTTTTAGGAAGGCAGATCTGCTGCTAGGTGCCTTAGCTGCTTTCTCACTTCGCTTTCAAGCAACCCCAAGAGGTGGGCATCATGGCGCCCTTTTTCCAGAGAAGGAAACGGCCAGATATCCCGGGGGCTTCACCAGGATGGCAGGGGCGGGCTTGAAACCACGCCTGCCGGCCCCACCTCATTCTCAGTCTCCCAAGGAAGAGGGTCTTGACACCAACAGGAGAAAAGGGAAGAATAAAAAGCTGTTTTGTCCACCGGGGCCTGGGTCCTGTCTACACATCCCCTGGTTCCCCGCCCCAGGGGTAACAGCCAGTTTTGCAGTGAAAACAGCGAAGGCAGAGGAGGGAGGTGGCCCAGGGTGTTCTAGGGTGGGGCAGGCCCCCCCTGTCCTCCTCGGGCTGTGCTTCCCCTGGACTGGCTGGAATTGGCCTGCTCTGCACTGAGCTGTGCGTCAGCTTTGGCAAGTCACTGGCCTCATCTTCCTGCAGCTTCCTCACCTCCGAAAACCTGCAGAAAGAGCAGCCACCCTACCTGCCTCTGAGAGCGGCGAGAGGGCTCCAATGAGCTGCTGCGTGCGAGAGGCTTTATATACTGGCAAGCTCTGCTCGGTTGGAGGGGTTATACCGTCGCCCCAAAAACCTCCCCCATGCACCGCCACGTCCATCTCCCTCCTGACGCCGCCCCCTGGCTTCGGTGCCTGCGGGGTCTGCCAGGTCATCCTCCTGATTCCTGGCACCGGAGAGCAAGGCCCCTGCCCCCGCATCCCTGTGCCTCCCTGCAGGCCCTCAGCGTGATGGATGCAGAATTTTGAGCAGGACCCAGAGCTTGTTGGAAGGAGCTCCCAGAGCTGATTGTTGCTGTCTCAGGGGGCCCCCTGGCCCCTCCTGGGCCGGCAAACGCCTTCCCCTCGGGAGGTTCTGCTGGGACTTCATGGAGATGACTGTGCTCCCCAAGGACTGCAGCCCCAGCTGGATGGCTTCCATCAGCAGCTTTCCCCGCTGCCCAAGGCGCTCAGCCTTTCCATTTTTTTTAAAGATTTATTTATTTTATACATACAAGCCTGGGTATAGGCCAGAGGCATGGGGCGATGAGAGGGTTCACCAGAGACAGAGTGGGGAGCAGAACAGGCAGATCAGAAACACACTGCTGAGGGGAGCAGTGGGCGAGGCAGGAGAGGTCTGCCGCACCATGTGGGATTCTCCCTGGCCGGGTGTCGAACTCCCATCGTGTGCAGCCGACAGCTCCACAGCGCATGCGCCACCAGGGAGGCCTCAGCCTTTCCATTTTAAGCTGCTTTCATTGCAGGCTCAGAAGCAATAACCTCACACGCCTGAAAGACCCCTTTTAAAATAGGAGTCTTAAGGTCTCATGAATTTCCATTTTCCTGCAACCTTCTCTTTCCTTTCTTTTCTTTTTCCTTGCTCTCCTTAACCCGGGGCCACAGCTACCAAAGTTCTCCGCCCCCTCCCCAAACACACACACACACACACACACACACACACACACACACACACACACACACACACACACACACACACCAGCAAGGCTGGGACAATATTTGGCAGCTGGGAGCTGATCCAAGCCTTTTAAATAGACTGTTTCCTTTTGTGCTGTCCTGACAGATGTGGGAGATCATAAACATCATCTGGTTCGAGCTTATCACATCACAGGCGAGGAAACTGAGGCCAGAGGAGAGCATGATCTAGGGCAATAGTTGGCTGACCCCCTTTGTTCTTAGAAAAGGGTCTTGGTGGGATGTGGTGGGAAGGGGTTGAGGTGGTAGTAGCAGAGAGCGTTCAGAGTTTTCTCATTGGACAATGACATATCTGATGACCTTAGGTGCCTAGTGCCACTTCCTACCCCCTCCAAATATCAAGAATAAAAAAGGGCCTCCCTGGTGGCCTAGGGGTTAAGTCTCATCGCTATCACCTCTATGGCCTGAGTTTGTTACAGGGCAGGGGTGCCCCTTTCTCCCTGCCCTGTAACAAATTCAATCCCTGGGCAGGGAGCTGACCACATGGCACAGCAGACTCTCCTGTCTCCCGCTGCTCCCCTCAGCAGTGTATTTCAATAAATCTGCATGTTCTGCTCCCCACTCTGTCTCTGGTGAAGCCTACACCCAGTTCTTCTACTCGAAAAGAAAAAAAGAATTAAAAAGGCCTGAAAGGGAGCAGAGGTGTGTGTACGTGTGGCAGGAGGTGGGGGGAAGGGTGGGGTAGGTGAGTGTTGGGGGATAGGAGATGGATGGAGGAGAGGAAGTGTGCAGTGGGGACTGACACTAGAGAGAGAATTCACTGAGAGAGTGTGAGCCACATTCCAAAATGACCAGTGGGAGAAATACAAGACTTGGCCCTACTCCCTCCTTTCTGGAATATTCTTTGTGTATTCCTATCCCAATGCATGAGGCTTGCATGAATAAAATGAGCTTAGGAACTTGCCCTTTCTGCCACTCTTTAGTGCCTGCCTGTTAATCCAGTTTCTAAGCTGGGGTTCCGAGGTGCCTAGCAGCCTTCTGGCACTCACAAAATGTTCAGTAACCATTATCATCCTTTGCAGTATAAAGGAGTAGGCTGCATGAAATTCCATTTTCCTACCTGCTCCCTTGATCAAAAAGACAAAGCAAATGAGATGATCTCTTCCCTGCCCAGAGGCAAGCTCCTCGCCTCCGCTCCATCAGCAGCATAACGCGAGCAGCTTTCCTGTTCGGCTTTATCACAAATGTGAAGCGAGCCTACCAAGGAGGGAAGGGGTGCTGTCCAAACTCAACTGCAAACTCCACGGTGATATGGAATCAAAGCAGCCCTCTGTGCGGCTGGCCCAGCCCAGTGTGGGAAGGCAGTGAGCCTCGACTCCAGGTCATTGAAAAGAGGCTCAAGTCCTGCCTTGGCCCTGCTACTCTAGGCTCTGAGTAGGTCCATGAGGCAAGGACAGAAGGGGGGGGACCCAGCTGCTAGAAGCAGGGCCAGGCCAGATGGGGGACACGCTGGCAGCCCCACGATTTGACTCACTTCCTGTTGGCCCAGTTATTTCTGTGCAAAGTTGAGAACTTTGTGGGGAGAGTATGGAGGGGACTGCCAGGGGCAGGTCTTGCTTCTCCACTGTCCCCAGCAATTCCACACAGACCCAACTCACCTGCCTAACCTAGAGATAGAAAAAACCCATAGTTAAGGAGGACGGCCCAGCAAGTACCCAGAGCCAGGACCAGCCTTCGTTACCTCTGGATCTCACTTTAACCCCCACCAGCCCCCCATCGTACCCCAGTCCCAGTGAGGCTCAGCAAAGTACTCCACTAACCCCCGGAACCCTGGCTCTGGGGGCAGTTCTGGGAAACACGTTCCCTGCGGCGTCCTGTGTCTCCAGGGGGACTTGAATTCCCAGATGGCTGCTGGGGCCTCTGATGGGTGCACGCTGCACCTGCTGGGTCCCCGTGGAATTCTAGCCCTTGTTTGGCGGCTCTGACTCCGGCGTTCCCTCCTGAGACTGATGATAGCGTGTTTCTTCCCCTGGTATTTGCCAGCCCTCCTCTTCCAGTGCCCACCTAGCTCTTCTTCCTCTCACCTTCTTGGCAGTGGCCCCCAAGGCCCAGGGAGGTTTAAATCTTCGTTTCCCTGTTGAGTTTGCTCTGCCCTGTTCACTTTGCGCACCAGTCTTAGTGGAGTGAGTGGGTGCTGGGCTCCCCAGGGTTAGTGATCTGCTGCCCCCTGGGGGTGCAGGCTCTGCAGGCCATTTGGGGAGACATGGTTTCCACATCGTGTGTAAACCAAAGACAATCTTCGAAGTCAACATTCGGCCCGCCTGTAGTCCTTCCCTCCACACGCGCTTTCCCTCCTGCAACTGCTTCTAAGCCCACAGAGGTTTTCTCCAGCTGCATAAGAGGCCTGTGCAGAACAGGTGAGAACGCCCTGTCTTCCCTCTGGGTCCAGGCTGAGAGCCATGGAGAAGGCTGGTTCCTCCAGGGCTGCCAGCTCCTTTCATGTCAGAGAAGGCACTCAGCATGGACGTGCTCCAGCCTGCGCCCCACCAGAGCAAACACACACGCACACGGAGCACCCACATGCCAAAAGCTCAGTTTCGGCAAACAACCAGACCCTGCTAATTACAACGTCTAATCCATTTAAATGAAGGCCACGATTAATTTAGCCAGACAGTAATTGTGTGATTTGAATACGCTTCCTTTTCATTCCCATCTAGTTGGCTGGAAGAGGCATTTCCTGGGTGGGGTCCAAACCTTAGCATTGTTGAGCTGGACTTCATTGCTCAGTGCCCCCCACAGACCTCCACCTCACCAGGGGGAGGCCCCTGCTTTTGGGGTGCAGTGGCATGTTGGATTCCTTCTGGAAGACGCGGGCTCTCCTGGCCTCCTGTGCTTGCATTCCTGGTCCTTCCAAAGGCTGTTCTGTTAACTCTGTTACTAGAAGAGAGAGAAGAGAATGGCAGAGAGGAGGAAGGGGGGGAGAGAGAGAGAGAGAGAGAGAGAGAGAGAGAGAGAGAGAGAGAGAGAGAGAGAGAGAGAGAGAGAGAGAGAGAGAGAGAGAGAGAGAGAGAGAGAGAGAGAGAGAGAG
>PVIJ01003771.1:0-76076 GCA_004024925.1 Scalopus aquaticus | reverse complement strand
AAAGAGAAACAGCAGAGACACAGTCTGTGTCTCCAGCCCAGGACCAGAGGGCTCCCGCCTACCCCTCTTGCTGGTCTACTCTTCACCTCTAGACTCTAGGAGGGCTCTTGTTATGAAACATTAATTTAGTGTTGTCTCCACATAAGGCCCTGAGGTAGATGCTGGAATGCGCTAAGACGGGAGCGTAAGAACATTGAACTTTTAAGTATCATGTGATAATACAACGAAGCGATGACGGTGCCCAGAGAGGAACGTGAACTGCAGGCAGCTCCGGGATGCCCACAGAGAATGTGGTGAGGGCTGGGGCTGGGTGGGTGGAAGGGCGAGGCCCCTCAGGGTGGGGTCTGTGTGGTGAGAGTGTCGCTTTTCATGAGATTCACGGGCAGATCCAGGTTTTGGGGGTCCTGGAGCTTCTGAATTGAGAGAGGTTATTAAGTAAAGAAAACAAAATCATGAATACAAAAGTAGGTAGAAAGTCGAATATTTATTTCAAATAAAAAATCATAATAAATTACATATTTTTAAAGCAAACCTCACAACATCCAGAAAAAAATAGAATGAATTTGTGGGTGGGCACAGCTTTATAGCACCTTCTTCCTACAGATTTTGGTGGTGAGCTCTTTGATGTGTCTTCACGTGACCACAGTTTGGAATACTATTTTCTAAAGAGAGAAGAGACAAAACTTGTTTTTATTTTTCATTGTTGGGATTCATAAAACTTGCGACTCCACTCACAGATGGACTTGGGTTATTGCTATAGGTTTGTTTCCTGCACCTTTGGAATTCTGGTCCATTCAGTGTGAGGAGCCATGGGCACGTCTGCTGGAGCTGCAGCTTTGTGTTCTGATGCTAGGTGCCAGCCCAGTGTACAGTGAGAGGAAAGTGTGCCCCAGAACCATTCCTAAGCAATAGCATAACTCTACAAAACTGTGACGTGCATCCATTTAATTAACCCAGTCTGGAGCTTTCCTTTCCTCTTAGCTGGATCCCTGAATCCTCTGGCCACTCTGCCACCACTGATGTGAGGGGAAATGTGGGAGGGAGGCTGGGAAGGGAAGGAGAAACAGATCTAACTGCCCAAGGACAGATGAATAGAGTAAGAAGATGTGCTATGTAGGCACAATGGAGTACTATTTAGCCATAAAAAGAGACGAAATATTGCCATTTGATATAGCATAGGTGGAAGTGGAGGGGATATGCTTAGTGAACTAAATCAGAAAGAGAAAATCAAGTACAATTTCATTCATACAGACATGGAGAGAAACAAAACAGGAGCAGACAAAATTAAACCAAAACATGCCCTGGAAATCTGAGAGAAGAGCTGAGGATACCCCAGGAAGAAGGCAGGAGTTAGGGAATGAAGGAGGGATGGGGCCCAATGAGTTAAGATGGAGGATTATGGTACTTTGGTTGGTGGTAGGCTTTGTGGGGTGATTGCATCTGAAGACATTGTGCACTTACATACATCTCTGTAATACATATACAGTGGGGTAAGCCAGGGTTACCTGAATTAACCTATTACAACAAAACAACAACAAAAACCCAGCTGTTTTAAGCAATTTAGATTAAAATGTCTTACTTTAGAAAGTTTTGTAAAAACCTAAGATCACATGAACACGGCCAAGGCCTCTCCCAGAATTTTAGCAGGGGTCTGAGAACAAGGGCCTGGATACACAAGGCTTCACTGGCATTAAATAAACCCATCACGGCTTAGATCACACACTTATTTGGGATTTTGATGGAAACTGCAGGAAAGGTAAAATTTCAGTCCCTTCCTGTCACTCCTTGGGGCTGAAGACACAGTGCTGCATAGTAACCAGGGGATATAACTTCTTGAGTCTTAGTTCTGGATTCAACTTCTGGCTCTGCAATTTAAATGTTCTGTGACCTTGGGCAAGCCACAGCTTTCTCATCTGTAAAATGGGGGTAATAATGGGGCGGATAGGATGGATAAATGCAATGATGTGTGTAAAGTGTAAAATGGACAGCATGTGAATGTCTCTTATTTTTCAGAAGCAGGAGACATATCATTCAGCTTCTGGGGTGCAGAGGAAGGCCAAAGGGGGGGTGTCAAGAGGAAGGAGCTATTTGATCTGGGTCTTAAAATTTTAGGATCTAAGCACTTTAAATTGGGAATGCCTATTATCGCAGAGGTGTGACTGGTTTGCCGGCAGTCTCTGTACCAGAAGGGGAGTTTGATAGGAGTTTAGCAAGGTTGCTTGGACCTTGACTACTAGACTTTATTTCCCATGAGTTGATTGCATCAGACTTATGATTTTAGAAAACAGGTCTTGTGGCATGGGCGGGACAGTGGAGGAGAGAGAACCTGGGGGTTCAGAGACCCGGTGAAGGACGTGAAAACCACCCCAGGCAGAGGGCGATGGGGCTTGAACTGGGCACTGTCAGGTCTGCACACCCAGTCACACACGTGCACGAACACATCTAGAATAACACACTTGGGCTGCTGGCCTGGCTACCCCGTATTTCTCTGAATTGTTTATCCTGCTCTCTGCTGGAACTTGACAAATAGGAGACCAGCTTGGCAGAACTGTCACTAGTGCCAGGCTGAGGCTGTGCCCTTTCAAGCATGCACCGGGTCCTTGTATGACAGCCTCGTGCTCCCTGGGCCTGAAGGGTCGCTCCCAGCGCTGGCTGCAGCTGGCTGACTTGTTTTCACATCTGAATAGGCTCTTTCTGGGAGCTGGTGGGAGCTGCCAGCGAGTGTGGCCTCCAGCGGGCTGATGGGCAGTGCAATTTATTTTATGCTGAAATGACATCGGGCAACAATGCCTTTCGCAGGAGACAATTTTCACCGTATAATTGCTAGCCTGTGGGCAGGGGAGAGGTCCCGCTCTCTCCTCCTAGCACCTGCTAGAGTAGCAGGGATGGCAGCAACAGTCCTCTTTGGAAAAAGCAGCTCCCAGTCTCCTCTCCTCTGAGCCTGCCCGGACCCTTGGCTGCGCCCCTATGCGGCCGCTCTCCGAAGCCAGGCAGGAGCCAGAAGTGACGTGACTAGCACCCGGAGTAGTGTCCATCCTGGGTGTAGCAAGTTGCCTAAGGGTTTCTAACCCTTCTTTGCATCTAGCACTATCTGGAAGCTTCTGCCCAGTGATTCAGGAGTCTGTTAGAAACCCAATAAATGATTATCCTTATATGTCATTTTCAAGATGCAGAAGATAGAGGCAGAGGATGCTTCTGACCAGAGTCTATTATAGATTCTACTTCTGATGAGAAACCCCGCTCCCTTTCATTTGCATATATTTTCTACCTCTATCCCAGTTGTACAGAGCCTAATACAATTTTTTTTTGGCCTGTCAATTAGTACTAATTTGTTGACTGATTGGATTCCGAGGTGAATAGTATTTTGAATCTGATAATTTGTATATTACCATGAGGAGAGGAGTATATGTCTTCATTTATTCTTTCTACAAATATTTACTGAACCTGTTCTGTGTCCCAGGCACTGTACTATGTGCTAGAGAGAGAACAGCAATCAGGCCGCAGCTCCTACTCCAAGGAGCTACAGCCTCATGGGCGGGAAAGAAATACTTAGCACATTACCTGAGGGAGAAGCGCCTGGTGCTGTGAGAACACATTCCGGGGGTACTTTGTCAAGACAGAGGGTGCAGGGGCCAGGGAGCAGGGATCGCTAATCAGAGGTGGTTATGTCTCACCTGGGAACTGAGGGAAGCATGGGAGCTGGCCAGGTAAGGGGGTGTGGGGAGGTGAAGGCAAGACTAACCCATGATCGGAGACACCAAGGAGCTCTGGTCTAGGGGAAGGGTTGGGCAGAGAGAAAAAGGTGGTGGCAGTGGTGTACAAGTAATGGGATGGGAGGGGGAAGTGGGGTATTAGGGGAGTTTTAGCCAGTTAAGTGTCTTTAGAAGAAAACACTGAATTGACTCCAGCCAGCTCAAGGTGAAGGCCATCGTGGTTGTTCACAGGACCTGTGACAACAATTAGGGCAGCTCCAGGGTTGCCACTAATAAATCCTCCTGGATCTTGTCTCCAGGACAGTGAATGCCACGAGTCTGCCTGAGCTCAAGTTTGCAATTCCCCAGGAGGAAGAATCTGATTGGCTCAGATTAGGTCACGTGTTTCTACTCTTGGACCAATCAGGCATGGGCAGGAAATAGGAGTATGGGTTGACATGACGGATGGGGGCTCCTACCATCAGCTACTTTGCTGTGGTGTGTGAAAAGCCTGTGCAGCAGGGGAAGGTGAGAAGCCAGGGCAGGTTTCCTTAGGGACCCCCTGAGCATAGGCCCATGGACTTTTAAAAACATTTTTATATCTATTTTACAACATTCTTCCTTTTTGTGCAATGCATGCTTTCTCCTTTTAGGTGTAGTCACTGTAAAATGGCCATCACCAATTCACCTGTGCACCATCACCATAGGCCCTTGTGCTCTCCCCTCCCCTGTTTTCATCCCTCTCCCTCCCCACCCCCTGCAGAATGTCTCTGCTTAGTAGTTGCCTGTTAATTTTGTTTGTAGGGGAACCAAATAAGGGATGAGGAAAAAAAATATAAAATAACTGTAGACTTCTTCTTATCCTAGGTCTCCCACCCCTCTCTGGGACCTGATCTCAGCTCCATCCTGAGACTCCAGGGTGTCTCTGACAAACTCTGGAAATGGTTGAGTCCTGACAATTGTCCAGGGCTGTGGCTTAAGGGAGCTGGGACGAGGGAGGATGGGATGTGTGGATGTGTGGAACAGTGACAAAACTCTCTAGACATCTGCAGGGTAAAGAGAAATGTGCTACTTTCCTAGGTCTAATTTGGGTTTATTCAAGTGAATAATTTCTAAGGCAGCCAGGAGGAGCTGTTGGTTCCCCAAGACCAGGGCTGTTCAGAACTCAAGTTGTAGCGCTGACAGCTTCAAATTGGAATCAAGCTCAGTTTGGGGGGGTCCTCCAGTGCTTCGCTCTATGCTGCAGATCCAGGCAGGGTTTCTAGGGGCTGAGGGAAATTGCTCTGCTCTCTTTTGAAAAAATATGAAAAGGACTAATGAGTTTTTATCCCTCATCCCTCTTCACTTGCTCGCCAGACAAACAGCTAGCTACTCCCTGGCCTGGAGAGTGATAGGGCTCTAGTTCTGAGTAATCATCTCTTCTTGGGCAAGGCCTCTTCTGGCCCCCCTCCTTTCTGATGCCCCTGGGGACTCTTGATCAGTTGGGTGGACAACTTTTTCCAAACTCTTAGCATCCTATACTCATAGACAGCCGATCTTAGGAGGCACTGCGGATACCTCACTCCGACATCCGAGCGCATCCTTTACTTTTATGAAAAAGGAATTTGTGCCCCGAGAGGGGATGAGCCCTGCTCAGCGTCAACCAGCTGCTTGCTGACAGGCCCAGAATCAAAACCTTTCCCAGTCCAGTGGAGCCATCATTTTGTTGCTTCTCACAACTCTCCTTTCCTTGGAGGGGGGGAGGGGGCGGAACGTGCTGAGACCCCAGAGCCAGTTTTCCCTCTTGCCGTCACCTTCCGTGGCAGTGAGGGCTGTGCTCAAGCTCCAGGAGGACGGGGCAACTCTTGACCCCTCCCCCCCCCCCCCAATGAACAGCGTGCCTTGGATAAGGAGCTCCTGGGTTGCAGAGTCCAGCCCGGGCTTTGCTGACGGGGAGGAGCCTCCTAATCCTAGAGCTTTCTTGTCAGTTCCAGGAGCTCCTACTTCCGCATCCCGGCTGAGCCTAAGGACCCAGTTAGCAGGCGGCCCCAGGAAGAGTGCGAGGAACTGAATTAGTGGGGTTAGACATCTGTCAACTCGGAGATTTACTGCACAAATTTTGCGAGGAGAGGGTGGTGACAGCAGTGGCCCAGGTTCCTGGAGACCTAGGGATGATGTGACCTACTCAAGGTCAGCCCCTTGCTGGGGCCACCAAGGCCTTAAGCTGGGAGAGGACCTGACCTTGACTTCCACTTTCCTTTCAGGGAGGGCTGCTGCAGAACTTGACACGCCAACCTCGTACTCGAGGGACGATGATTTTCTCTCTTTAGAGATGATACTTTTCCTTTTTGAGGTAGAGAACATGATTAAAAGGCAAGAGATGAGTTTCAAAACTTTTTTAGATGATGCCTTTGTGTCCATGCTTTTGTGCATATGTGTGTAATTGCACTTCCATGTGTGTGCATGTGTGCACATGTGTATGCGCTTGGCCCAGGGCGGCTCATGATGCACAGCAGTGTCAATATCCAGAGGTCTGTCTTGGTTCACCTTTCTGGTTGCTTCTGGGTGCTTGGTAAACAGAGCACTGGCGTGGTGATAAGCTCCACTTGGGGCCAAACTGGGTGTCCCTTTACTGTAGGGACAAAATGCTGCCAATTTATTATAGGGACAAATGCTGCTGATTTACTGTAGGGACAAACAATGCTGATTTACTGCAGGGAAAATGGTTTACTATCCCTGCAAATGACAAAATAAGTTTCTTTCCTCGCCTCGCCGGTCCTTTCTGGAAAGGATCATCTCTCACACTTGCTGGCAGGTGGCGCACACTAGGTCCTCTTCTGGGTTCATCACACATTAAATGTGAACCTATTTAATCCTCACAGCAGCCCTATGGAAGTAACTTTATTTTCCTCATTTTACAGATGAAGACACCAGGGCACAGAAAGGTTAAGTGACTTGTCCATATCACACCGGTGGTGAGAGACAGACAAGGAAACTGGCAGTCTGGCTCCAGATTCTGCCTCTTAAATACTCAAGGTCTGTGCCTGACGGCTTCTCTGACACCCACTCCTGTGGAATCTGCAAGTTGGAAGGTTCTAAGGAACACCCAACCCAACATCTGGCTTCTGGGTGCAGATGCGTGAGGGAGAAGCCTACGGCATTGGATCACCAACCAGCTGCATTGCTTCTAGGAGACTTCACCATCGTTGCTGGCCACCCCCTGCATCCCCCAAGTCTATTGAGCACAGGTTTCCTCACTGGCGAAGATCAGTTCCTAATTCAGCGCTGGTTTCCCGCCCGGCTCCCCCACTGCTCATTTTCCAGGCGATGTTGAGTACTGTAGGGTAAATGAAGTCAGCGGGTTTTTCCGCCCTCCCGCCATTAGCATCACTGAGCTACCCCTGCGGTCCTACACGCATGCCTGATGGCGGCACCTGGAGTAGGGTGTGTGCATGCGTGAGTGGGCACACCTGGGCCTGGAGGCTGAGCATATAAGAGCAGAGTCAGCAGAGAGTGGAGAACAGAGCGTGGCGGCAGAGGGCCGTACAGTGGGGCGCAGCAGAGACCACGAGAGACGCCAGAGAGCTCAGAGTGAGTAAAGATTCGCCCGGGGCTAGGAGGCCTGCCAGCCTCCTGGCCCTCCAACCCCGTCTTCCCTGCACCTGGTTGCCTGTCTACAAAATGCTCTAGGGGACACTAAATGCCTGAAAAATCACCAAGGGCTCCAGGACTCCTCCTTGACTCGTCTGCCCGGATCAGAGAGAACCTGCCCTGTGCCTTGCTGGCACCACAAGTACCCAGTGATGGGGTCTTGACTGCCCGAAGCCGCTCCTGACATCTTGGGATGAATGTGATTGTTGACAGTGATGCCTTGCACCGGACTGAAATCTTCCTGTAGCGTCATGCCCACTGGTGGAACAGATCTGGGCCCTCAACCCAAGCAAACTTGACAATCTTTGGAGAAAGCCTTTACCTCCACCAGGAACTGTCTTCCTGGGTGACTCTTTCTCAATTCCTGAGAACCAATCTACCTTCTCACTGGTTTATCCATACTCCTGTGAAGGCATCACTGAGGAGTAACCTGGTTAGAAAAATAGCGTTAACGGGATATTCCCTCCCTTCTTGCAGAGATTCTATTAATGAAGCTTAAGATGAAAGCCACTCTCGACAAACTTCATCCCAGACTACTTAAAGGGCTTATGATTGATCCTCTGAGGCATCAGAGGAAATATTTGCAACTTCACGTGGAAATCATTTGGAGATCTTTATGAAAAATACTAGAAATTCTTATTTAATTGGTCTGATATATGACTTGACTATTAGGATTTTTCAAATCCTCCAGGAATTTCTAATGTATGACCAAGATTGAAAACCACTGGTCTTAACTAAGACCACACTAAAATGTAATTTATATGACAGTAGGGACTTGGTCTCTTGGTTCATTGCTTTATTCCCAGCAGCACACAGCGCCTTGCATCCTGGATGTTTTGCTTGTTGGTGAATGGATCAATCCTTTGCACATTTTAGGGGTATACTCATCATTTCACCAACTCCTTATGATAAAGTGATGCTGGAAGGATATGGGGGCACCATCTCTGCTTTGGACAGGAGGAGTGGAAGGAGTTGGTTGTGTCTGGGACTTGGCCAACATGTAGTTAAAATTATCTAAGTAGGACAGAACAAAGCTTGCTGGCACATGGGCTGGGCTCTTGAATCACAGCGCCTGTGAAGGTAGCTGAGTTGAGAACACGGTGACAACTTTGGCTTTAATTAACATGGCTTCAGAGGGAGCAGGAGCAGAAATTTAATGGGGGCCAAGATTACCCACAGGCTAGGGGCAGAGTCAACTCAGATCAAAGGAAACACCTGGAGGCATGGAATAAAGCCTCATGGAGAAGAAGCAGGCAGAGGATCTTCGGTCACTGGCTGGAGTTTTTATGAGTCATTTGCAACAGCTGAAAGCTGAGAGGTGTGGGAAAGGTGTGGGTACAGCCTGACGTGGCACCTGAGGCTGGGTGACCGCCCTGCACCCAGGATCCTGCCTCTACAAGGTAGAAAGTGCCAGTCCAACTTTATAGATGAGTATGCTGAGGCTCACAGGGCGGGTTGGTTCGCCTTCTCTCTCCACAATTTCTCCCATCCTCGAGGGGGCTAGACCAGGTTTCTTCATGCAGGTGGTCTCAGGGTTCAAAGACGAAATGAGAGCTGAAGCTGAAGGACCAAAGCTCAATACCAAAGCTTTGGAGCCATATGTTAGTCACTGAACCAGTGAAGTGGAGAGTTGGATTATATATGTTTGCCTGTTTCAGAAACAAGAGTTCAGAGAGGCAGAGGTGGTTGGGGAAGGCAAAATTCAAGCTCAATGTTTAAAGAAGCTAAGTCTATATTGATACAAGTAATGTAGGTGATAATGTCTTCCCCCCAATTGCCCCATTTTTGTAGAAAAATACAGACGCTTGGAGGGTTGTGAATTACTTGCAGGAGCAAATACATCTCCATTCCAACTCAACTTTCCATGGTCTCACCTTCCAGGTTCCTTGAAGATGGTCTACTCCCCTAATAGGGTGGGGTCAAGTCCTCCCCGTGCCATCTGGAATGTGAAACAGTTACAGGTAGTTACTGAAGTGGAAAGAGCCCAGGTCCAGGAGACAAGACATCTGAGTTCCAGGTTTGCCTTGTAATTGTCTCTTCTGCCCTCTTTCCAGGGGGACACTCATTCTCAGTTGTCTGGATAGAGCTGTCCTGTGGCCATTGCCTGTGTGAGCCCTGTAATCCTGAGCTGCTGATTCCTGTCCTTCAAGTTAAGTGCGTGGAGAAGGAGAGAGAGTTCTGACAATACTTGAGTACCTGGGTGCCAGATTCTGAACATGTCAGTTACGCGATCCAATAAATACCAGCTTGTCTGCAAAGGTGATTCTAGTAACTTTCCCCACCTCTCTGTGCAGGCTTGTTTGCAATGAGGCTTTATCTTCCCCTGTAGAAAAATAAAATCTATTCCACCACCCTCCCCGCTAACCCACGAATCTGGATTGGTTTTGTGACTTGACTGGACTAATGGAATGTAGCAGACTAACACGTGGCTTCAAAGCTTTGGTATTAAGCTTTGGTCCTTCAGTTCCAGCTCTCATTATCTTGGAACCCTGAGATCACCTGCATAAGGAAACCTGGTCTAGTCCCCTTGAGGATGGGAGAACTTGTGGAGAGAGAAGGGCAGCCAACCCACCTGTCCCAGCAGAGTCCCAGCCACAGCTGAGTGACAGTGAAGCTCAAGACAGAATAACCATCAGGTAACTCACAAAATTATAAGAAATAACTAACATTGTTATTGTTTCAAGTCACTAGTTTGGGGGTGGTTTTTTATGCAAAATAGGTATCTGTCTTAGGACAATATACTCACCAGCTCAGTCTGACCTTTTATATCAATCATGGTTTTTGATTTACATGATGCAAAACAAAATCAGTCTTTGCTAATTTGATATGAAGATAGCAATTTATATAAAAAACATTGGACCATCAGGAAATACCATGATCAGGGCTACTCATGCAGATATAGGATCCTAAATTCATTACCACCAGGATACCTTCGATGGCTGTGCCAGAAATTCATTTCTGGTGGAATTGGTGAAGATGCCAGAGAGAAAATTCCTTACTACCCCTTGTTTCTTTGCATCAGTAGCTCCTAACTAAAACTTCAGGGTGGGTACTCCAGTCACTGGGGAACTAGGTAGCTGTCATTTTAAACCATTCCTTTGGGAGGAAGACTCATGAGATGGATTTTTCCAATGTAGGAAGTAGTCCATCGTAGTAATGGAATGACCAGCTTCTGCTAGAGTCTACCCCTTTCCCAGATCAGCACCAACCAATCAGCACTCTTCTTCCATCTTTGTACTTCTAAAAGATAAAAGTTCCTGCCGAATGTAGTTATCTCTTACTCAACCCAAAACAACTTGTCTTCTCCCTAACTTCTAATCAGATATCATACCTTCCTTTACGTTTAGGCTCTGTGGCTGATATCTATTGCTCCTCAAGCTCTGGCATGAATTTGCATTCATATTATATAATTTATAGAGCAAATTGTGACCCTGGTCACAGAGAGCAGATGCTACAGAAAAACGTCATGAAGAGGGAGAAGGATGGAAAGTAACTTTTGTTAAAATAGAAAATATATACATAATACATAAATATAAAAATATTTAATATATGCATAATACAACATGGAAAAAAATCACATAGGTACTCCTATCTTGGTTTTCACTATAGTTGAAATATAGATATAATTTCTTTATGGTATTTAAGATTTTCTCTTCCATTAACTTGACCATTTAAAAAATTTTTATTCAGCCTGTCCAGGTTTCTAAATTGGTAGGTGATACAAACACTCACTTTTGAGGGATTTGGTCTTTAGTAGCTTAATCTGCATAGGACTGCAATAGTTTTCCATCAGTCTATTACCACTGGAAATAGAAGTACCATAAGTCACCTTAGGGTGTCCCTTATGCTCAATTCATGTTCTTCCTGGACTTAATGTGTTGCAACAATCTTATTCCCCCTTGGTTATTCCGACTAAGTACTCTAAACATATAACCACATTTTTTTTTTAAAAACCTGTTAACTCAGTGGGAATAGGAGCCAGAAATGACTAGGTTAGAGTCTCAGCTTTTAAGTCAATGAACTAATAGTTGTATTTCCTGGTAAACCTAGTCTTCCTTGGATGCTAAAATTTCAATACCCAGAGTCACAAAGATTGAAAGCAAAACACCTGCTAACATATCAGTGTCATAGAGAGAAATACCATTCCCCTTTCTACCCATTGAATTGGACTTATGTGTTCTGCCTATGTAAGAAACAGCATTATGTGTGGTTCAAAGAATATACTTCTTTCTGTATATTTCATGGCATCTCGGCCATAGAAGTAAGTTGAGCGAGGAGTACCAATGCCCCAGAAACAGGCATACCGGGAATTGATCTTGTGGGCCTCAACTTGTACCTTCAGGGCTTTCCTGAGCCTGGTCCACCATTACTCAGAGGTAATGGTGCCTCCCTGGGCCTGCCCGACTTGCCGCGGTGGCCTGGGTAGTGCCTTATTCTGGGGGGGCAGCTCCAGTCGCATGATAATCTGGTGTCCAATGGTCATGCATTCTCACAGGATCTAGTATGAAACTAAGAGTTATTTCTATTTTTTTAAACTTAATTTTTAAAAAATTTATTTTTGTGTAGAAGAAGTGGGATGTAGGCCAGAGGTGTGGGGGCTGAGAGGATTCACCAGAGACAGAGTGGGCAGCAGAAATAAGGGGAGCAGCAGATGAGAAAGAAGAGGTCCCTGCACCATGTGGTTAGCTTCCTGCCTGGGGATCAAACTCAGGCTGTCCGTGAGCTAATGGTGGTCATGCTGAGCCTTAACCCCTCAGCTACCAGGGGCGGCCCAAGAGTTATTTCTTAAAAGGTTAATGGTAACTTGAATAAGACCTGGCTTTCTACAAAACCTGAGCGACCTATTCTCACTCCTATCCAGCCTTGCTTCCAATTGCATACAGCACCCTGATCTGCCAAAGATACTTGAATGGGTCTTATGGATCATGAGGGTCAAGTGGTCAAGTGAAAAGATGCTTACGCTGCACTCTGAATTAATTAGAGAAACTTCTCTTCCTCTGAGTTATACTCCAAGTTGGCAACCATCTTGGTTTCCTGGAAAATGAACCGGAACAATAACCAAATGCGCTATATATTGCTTCTAAAATGCACAGAGACCATCAAAATTATGCCATTTGCTTCACTGTAAGAGGTACAAGGTACAGAAGATTGTCTTTTAATTTGGAGATAATGACCAGACATTTTCCACTCTGAGTCCCCTCCCACTGAAGAAGAAGGACCTTGTACTTCCGCGACACTGTTTTACTTCAGTAGATGTAGCTTATGAAGGCATCTGGGGAATCACTATTTTTTGCTCTTCACGTCCTACCACGTCAACATGATTGTGAACCAGCATGCTGGTGGAGTGGTGAAGCGACCAAGGTCTCAGAAAATTAATTTGTAGCACATATTTGAGGACACACCCCGACAGCTGGCTAGTGTCTGGGTACACTTGTCTGCACCAGGTGAAAGCTTCAGGTGTTCTTTATGTAGGGAGTGAGCCGCATCACAGATGCCAGGAATTGTGTTGATTTGTTCCATTTAAAAGCCATCTGAAGCTATGATTAAAACCGAAATTACCACCTGATTATGTTTATAATTATCCATGGCCATTTGTGAAGACCCGGCTATCTTCCAAATTAGCCAAACTGGCCATTGAAATCCGATACAAGAGAAATCACTATGTCTGCATCTTTCAGCTATTTAAGGACAACACTAAATCTCTGCAAATATCTTATGAGGGAAGTCTTGCTGGTTTTTTTTTTTTTTTTTTACCATTTTGGGAGTGAGAAGAACTCCAGGTGTTTCTACTTGGATTTTCTATCCGGGAGCTTTGATTCTAGACAGAGTGCCCGAGGATGCTGCCAACGACTAAATATGTCTATTACGGCCATATGGTCAGGGACTGGGAAAATGACCAAAGGACTGGGTTTGAGGTCCTACTGGGCCTCCCATAAGGTAGAGTCAGGTAAAACTCTGTTCACTGCATGTCCCCATTAGTGCCCACCTGACACCACGCTGTGTTCAGTAGTTTCAGGTTTTGCTATGATCTTGGCGCCAACCAAGTGTCTAATAATCTTGAGAAGCACCTTAGGTATTTCCTTTTTGTTAGTACACAGATACTCTGGTATGCTGTAGCAGGGCAATTTGGGGGCTTCTTGAAGAAAAATTCAGGACATAATTGCCATGTAACTGCAGGCTTCTTCTAGAAGGCACTCAACCTCCCCTTCGCACACAGAGAACCGAGTCTGCCAGCTGCCTCCGGGGTGGGAACTGAGCGAGGGGCTAAGTACCATTAGGATATTTTGGGCATCGATGACAGAAAGTCTTCACTGGCATAAACAATAAGAGAATGTATCTCAAATAATGAAAGGTCTGTAGGCAGGGAAATACCAGGGTTGGGTATTTCAACAGCTCAAAAATATCATTAAGGATCTGGCTGTGTAACTTTATTGGTTTGCCCTTCTCAGTGTGTTGCTTTTCTTTCCTCCATGATTGTGAGTCGGCCACTGGGCTGCCAGAACCACATGCAGTCAAATCAAGTCCAGCAACAGAGGGACTCATGCTTCTTTAGACATTGTTTTTTTGGAGTAGGGCGTCTTTCTCCAGAAGTCTCATTGAATTTCTGTTAGAGGACTGGGGGTGAGTGAGCAAGAGCTGCTATAGACTGCAATTTTATCATGATGGTGTGAAGTCAGAACTCTGTTCACCAAGTCTGTCAAATCAGAACAAACGCTTTATTAGCACGATCATCTTTTTTCCTTTTGGGACACCATGAGCTGTCATATCAAAGATCCCACAAATCAGACCATCCTGATTAGTAAGCTGGCCAACTGCCTCTTGTGGTAGCCAAGCTCCCCATGCCTCTGGCAGTCAGTGCTATCCCCAGGTCTGTGTCACTTTGTGACATTCCCAGTCCAAAAGAAATTGTGCATTTCATTGCCGACTATTGCTTTTTTCCACTCTCATTCTTGGATGACAGATAACAGCCACCCTAGTTGGTTATAAAAAGATGTTGGCATTCTCCTGCACTAGTGTATTTACCATTACCTTGACAAAGAAAGTTTGTTTTGGGTCCTCTTAGGAGACAGTTAGAAAATGGAGAAGCACTCGTGAACAGTCCACTCCAACTTTCTATCTCCCTTGGTCTTTGAATTTACGTTCTCTAAATTAGACCTTGTAATTTCTGGCAACTCAACTACATTTAATATGAGCACTAATGAATCCAGGTTTCTGTCAACCCAACAGCAAACAATTAAAATGACTCCAGGATGTGCAAGCTAGTACACCCAATGTAAAATCACTGGCAGATGCCACCATATCAATAAACTCAGCTTGATCTAAAATTATGTTTTTCCTTTGTTGGACTAGCACCTTCAGAATCTCCTCCCTGGTCTCTGCCAATATCAATGACCAAAGTTATGATCAAAGCTGTCTATAAGCTTTTCCCTTCTGATATGGATGTGACTTAGATATGGACTTCACTCCCTCCCAATGTCCCCGCCCCAGGGACAAGCTGAGCTCTAACTCTAGTTGTAGCTGTGCAGGCAATGAGGGTTAGTGGGAGTTGAACTCAGAGAGAACTGACTTCCCCTTGCAAAGTAACACCCTCAGGTTAGAGCATTGGATTTTTGAGCAAAGTGGGAATAGAGATGAGAAGGAAGAGCTGATTTGGCTGACAGGAGAGACAGGAATCAATGAAGTTTAGAAACCCAATGCTTTTGGAGTTGTCTGAATCCTCCCATAAATCTCTGTTCTAATTCTCAAGTCTACCTCTTTCCTGATCAATGCTCTCATTTTCACCTAAGCAATAGTATAAGACTGCAAATTCAATTAATCTTGTACTTCAGCAACACACAGGATCAAACTTTGTGTTTGGTTTTTGTCTATTTCAGCATTGGGCCTCTAAGACAAGAGATTCTTCTAGTACAGTCATAGAAAATCTTTGGTCTTCATTGTGTCACTTGACTTGAGAACTTAAGCATGGGTGTTTTTCATTTTTTAAAAATATATATCTAGCACTATTAAAAGTAAGTATTTTATCCTACAGACCTTGGGTTTCTCTTATCCTTCATACTCTATAGTGGCAACTACTTTATACCCTAGACCTGGTCTTCAATAATTATTTTATTTTTTAAGATTTGTTTATACATACAAGTTGGGGTACAGGCCAGAGGCGTGGGGTGGTGAGAGGGTTCACCAGAGACAGAGTGGGGAGCAGAACAGGCAGATCAGAAATACACTGCTGAGGGGAGCAGCGGGCGAGGCAGGAGAGGTCTGCCGCGCCACGTGGGAATCTCCTCGGCTGGGCGTCGAACTCGTATCACGTGCTGCCGACAGCTCCACAGTGCAGTGCTCAACCGTCGCGCCACCAGGGAGGCCCTATTTTATATTTTTAAGATTTATTTGTTTATGCATACAAGCCAGGGTGCAGGCCAGAGGTGTTGCGTGGTGAGAGGACTCACCAGAGACAGAGTGGGGAGCAGAACAGGAAGATCTACTAAAGTACACTGCTGAGGGGAGCAGTGGGGAGACAGGAGAGGTCTGCCGCCCCATGTAGGAATCTCCCTGGCTGGGGATTGAGCTCGTGCTACAGTGGCTCTGGATAGCTTCGTAGTCCTGCGCCCAACCCATTGAGCCACCAGGGAGGCCCCAATAGGTATTTTTTTCTAGGTGATTACAGATAAAAACAATGCTTTTGCACTCACATCTCTTACTCCTAGGTGCATTTTCACTGCATTCAGCTCTGAACAAGTCAAATAAACCATCCTGGATGCCTGCCAATTTCTATAGGGTCTGTTTTTGCCCAACTCTTGGTAACATTTTTGGCTTTGGTCAAGGTTTTTATTTTCAAGCAACAAAAGAGACTGCGGCTAATAAGTAAGAGAGAGAAAAAAATGATTAAAGGATATTGGGTAGTTCACTGAATCAGGAGTTTTACTTCCAGGAACAGTATCCAAAACATGATCTAAGAAGAAAAACCTTCATCCACTTTCAGTGAGTCACTATTTCCCAGTCTGGCAGGGAGTGTCTAGTTGGCAAGAAATTAGGTTGAGTACCCATGCCCTGGTTGTTTGAGCTTCTAAAGTGGAAGATGCAACCCATCTCTCCCAACACTCCTCCTAAGACTAGCAATTCCCCCAACAAAGGAAAGGAGGGTCAAATTGCTGAATAGCTAAAGCAAAGGGCAGATTCCAATAGCCTTTGGATGAGTTACTCCTTGCTCTGTCTCTTGGTTTCCTCATCTGTAGAAAGAAGTGACTAGACAGTCCCCGAGGCTACTCCCAGATCTGTTTGAGGCTGCCACTCCCACCGTCTCCACAGAGCTGGCAATTCCAAGTCTCATTGTTTCAGACAGAGCCAAAGAGCCCTGAACTGCTTTTCAACTCAGGGTGGATTGGGGTGGATAGAAGGGAGCCGGCCTGCGGCTGGCAGCCTGAGGGGTGAGGTCACCTACCCTGGCCCCAGACAGCTGTTATGCTGAGCCCTGGACAGCTGTTTTTGCAGGAGGTTTCACACTGATGCAGAAAATAGAAGCAGTGTCAGGCCAGCGCTGTGAGTGATCCACAGAACAAAGTCATTTTTCAAGACACTGGCCTGTTTGAACACTGGGTGTCGCGGTGACAGATTTTGTAGACACGTTATAGGGAAAAAATTCACTACCTTGAGTGATTTTGGAGCCCTTAGAAATATTTGGCAAGTGTGAACAGTTGGTTCCCCACATTTTCTCTTTAATCAATTGCTTCTGTAAGAAGTGGCCGTGAGGAAGGCAGAGAGCTGTGTATTTCCTCCCCCTTCTCTGGCTCCCTTTCCAGCGCACTGGTTTTTCAATATGAACACGCAAAACTTTCTCCTCAATCCCCGAAATGGTGCCTGCATATTAAAAATACACCAGCTTTCTTTGCTGTTTGCCTGCGGATTTGTTTCATTTCATACCTCACTGAAGCCTCCTCTCTGTTCAGAACAGGCTGTACCCAGTTGTGAGGAGAGAAGAAGGGAGGGGAGGGACTTGAGAGAGCATTGCTTGTTTTCTTAGCAAACTCTGAGAAATGGCAAAATTGAAGTTTGAGCTTTGAATGGACAGAAACCTGAGGACTTGAGGGGGATTTTAATTCATTGCCTGGAGCTGGGACCTGGCCTTGCCCTCACCTGAGGGTGGTCTGCAGCTGGTGCTTCTCAGAAGTCTGGACTGGGGGTTTGTGGGTCTAAATCCCCTGAAGCCAGCACCATTGAGCCCCTGTCCTGCTGGGTTCCCCAAACAAGTTGGCACCGCCCACATGGGTGGAGCAAAGATTTACATAGTAGAATCTGAGTGTGAGACCAAAGCATTTCCTCTCTCAGCTATTAACTGCTGTAGGAAGTCAAACTGTGCCCCTACCATTCAAGTCCACTGGCACCTCAGGATATGACCTTAGCTGGAAATAGGATAGTTACAGATATAAGCATCATTTCAGATGGACTCCTCCTGGGGTCAGGGTGAACCTTAAATCTAGTGACTAGCGTCCTCAAATAGAAAAGGGAGAACATAGAGAAAACGGTGATGCCAAGATGGAGGAGATTCAGAGTGATTCATCTCCAAGCAAAGGGACATCCAGGATGCTGGAAGCACCAGAAGCTGCCAAGGAGGCATGGGGTGTTCTCCCTCAGCGCCTCCCGAAGGCAATTAGAAATGAATTGCTGATTACTTCCATGCTCT
The DNA here is from genome assembly GCA_004024925.1 of Scalopus aquaticus. Lineage (NCBI taxonomy): Eukaryota > Metazoa > Chordata > Mammalia > Eulipotyphla > Talpidae > Scalopus > Scalopus aquaticus. The sequence continues at coordinate 58,079 of PVIJ01003771.1, read as the reverse complement.
CGCGGCCATGCTCCCATAACCTTTGGCACTGACTTTGTTCTCTCCTGTATTTGGTGAGTGCTCCTCTCCCCTTGAAGGTGGCTTCCTGAGGGCAGGGAGGAATCTCTCTGCCTCTGTCTTCCCAATACCTGCTAAAATGCTGGACACCAGCAATCACATGTAGAAAAGGGGTGGAACAGGGGCCTCCCTGGTGGCGCAAGGGTTAAGTCTCAGCTCCAGGAAGCTACCCAGAGCTACTGCAGCACAAGTTCGAACCCTGGCCAGGGAGCTGACCCACATGGTGCAGCAGACCTCTCCTGTCTCGCCCGCTGCTCCCCTCAGCAGTGTATTTCAGTAGACCCGCCTGTTCTGCTCCCCACTCTGTCTCTGGTGAATCCTCTCATCCCCCGACACCTACAGCTTGTGGTCTACACCTCAGCTTGTATGCATAAATAAATAAGTCGTAAAAAAAAGAAGAAAATGGGTAGAACATATCAAAGGTAGAACACTCCAAAGGTGGAGTTCCAGGTACTCAGAACCCCTGGGGAGCAGCAGCTGGCCCCTGCTGATCTTTCCCACCTGACCTGGGTGCTTTTTCTCTCTTCTGGTGTCTCTGTTCTCTGCACTTACGTTGACTGTCGGCCCATCTCTGCTTGTATGTTAGTGGATAACCTTGCTGTCCACTGGTCCCTGTTGAAGGCAAGGCTCTTTACAGGTTTATCCTTACTCATGAGCTAGAAACACCTTAGGGGGATCTGGTGGTGGGGGTGTGGGTGACTTTCTGGCTCTATGGAGGACAGACAGCTGGAGAATATCAAGGAACCCCGTGTGTGTCAGCTCTGAAGCACTGCACCCCCTCGAGGGGAGGCCCACGTCTCTCTAGCTCTCCTCATTTACCACTGTGCTCCCCCCATGCGCCCCTCCTCCCTCCTCCCTCACTCCCTGCCAACATCCAGATGCTCAGGGTCCTTTGGGTATAAGGGAAATTCTTTGTCCTCATTGGGCTAACTTTTATCTTGCTGTCACAGCAAGGCAAAACCCTAGGCATCTGACAGAATTATTTTATCTTCTTTAAATTTTTAAACAAAAGAAAGAAAGGTGTTCAGACAATGTCCTGGGGTCACCGCAAAGCGGGGCGACGACAGTGTAGCGTCTCTGTCACTGTGCAGACCTCCGTGTTCTGGGGGTGCCGACCTGCCCCGCGTGTGGCCCCGAGGCCCCGGGTGGGGGCTGAGCTGAACCTGTCACCGTGGCTGCACCCTGGGTGAGCCCTGGAGAAGGCAGCGGAGAGCTGTGCCTCCCGGTGAGAGACTCCTCTGCCCCCGTGTCCGGGCAGAGTCCCCCACGGCCACGAGCCCGAGGGTGCCCCGCTACGCCCACCTGCGCAGGGAAGAGGCTGTGCGCGGCAGTGATATTGGAGACTGTGGAGTGTTCAGCCGGAGGCCACGTACTCCGAGGCCGAGCATGATTTATGAGGAAGGCTCAGATGCTCTCCCTTCAACTCCCTCTGGACTCTCTGGAAGATTCTGGTCATTATATTTCATTTCTAAATCACCAGATTGTCCTTCACCCTTAGCAAATGATCCTGGGACTTAAGGGGAGAGCTTTGGTGGCGTCATCAATCACCGAGGCTGGGGGTGGGGTGGGGGTGTGGGTGGGGAGGGCTCTTCTCTTCCGTGGTCCACTCGGGGTCTCTGACCTTTGTTTGACCTCTTCCCATGATTTGGATTTCACTCTGACAGTGGGGCCGGGCCCCACGTGGGGAGGCTGGCTCCCTCCCCCACCCCCCCAGTGTGTGCTGAGTACCCACTTCCTGCCAGGTTCTGTCTTAGGCACTGGCCATATGGCCGTGAATGAAACATACGAACATCTACTCTCATGGAGCTCGATTCTAATCCTAGCCAGGCTTGAGCAGTAGTGTTGCTGATTTTTTTCTTTTCCAGAATAAAGAAGCCAGGCTAAGAAAGATTTTACTGCTAAACTGAGGCAGAAAAGGAGTCAGAGGCACACAAACCAGGTTCTGATGCAGGAGTCACGTCATCAGACACCTCGTTTCTCAGAAGGGACGCCTGGGCTTGGTGGATATTTCTCAACACCCATCACTTTATCAGAGGTTCGTGCTTTTGCTTCTATTAAAGTCCTCTGGGCAAGTCCAAGGCTGGGTGGCAGCATGGGGACCTCCAGCCTCTGCAGGCAGGAAGCCACGACTTGTCCTGGGGACGACCAGGGCCGGAGGGAAGAGTGAGTGTGTGTATTTTGTCTATGTAAAGTGGACAGATTGTTCTTTGTAACTGAAGCCTGCATTTTCTGTGGTCCCGGTGGTGGAATTCTGGGCTTTTGGGGCCTGTCACTACAGAAACCCAATGTGCAGACAGGAATTGAATCTGTAAGAAGCACTTTATCATGGAATCTGGCCAGCGATCTGAGAGATCGCTGTGGGCATAACACCCAGAAGACACTGTCTGACATCTCATCTCGAGCTGGCCTTTTTATAATGAGTTAAACAAAGACAGGCACAAGCAAACAGTCCATCAGAATAGCCTGGCACAGTTGATATTCCTGGTATTCATTTTCAGGCCCCAGAGTTTGTTGTCAGCCCCTAGGTTGTCTCCACCCTCGTACCTCCTGGCCTGATGCTCCTGGTTAATTTTTGATGGCGCCCATGCCCCACACCCCTTCTGCATCATCAGGGCAAGAGTCTCAGTTCGAAGCAAGAGTTTTAGTTGAAAGAAAACAGATCACTGGTCATACAGTGTGTACGTGCAGCCTGTGCTAGATGAGTGTGTGCAGACTCCTGTACAATAGGTATGGCACCCTTCCCGTCCGCTTCAGTCCGAGTGTCCCCTTAGATGTGGAAGATTCCGGTTGCATTGAGAGGTGGAATCCTCTGCTGAGTGAGTTCCGGGATTCTGTTGTCTACATAAGGGTGACTGAGCCTTCCCCCTCAGACACAGCCAAGGAGCAGTAACACACGCGCCTTTAGGGAGCTGTGGGAGATGGGGTGACAAGAGAGGAGATCAGGAGCGTGGATCTGGGTGGGGGTCCACACATCCTGGTGTGAGGAGTCCAATGGAGCCACGGAGAGTTAGGGGCTCAGGCCAGTCAGAAAGGAGACACTTCTGAGTGACCTCACAGAGCGCAGCTCTCCCTTACTACCTTTTCAAGGACACCAATATGTCCACTCTCTTTTATTCAAGCCCCATCCAGGCTGAGGTCTCCTGTGGGGAGGAGTCTCCTGCAGAGCGGGCAGAAGCAGCAGAGCTGCCAGGCCCCGGTGGAGCGCTGCCGGGAGAAGGCAGCAGGAATCCAGCCCGCGGCCGAGAGGGCAGTTGGTCTCCCGGGAGAGAGCACGTGTGGCTTGGGACCCAGGGGCCTCTGCTTTGCAGTCTGCCACTTAGCACATGGGCGGCCATGTTAGCTCTCGGTAGGAGCCTCACTTATGGGGTGTTCTTACCTCCCCTCTCTCCAAAGAGACAGCCTAGCTCTTTCTTTGGTTGGTGCAGCCCAGGGCAGAAGAGTGACCAAACTCCACCCCCTGACATCCGGGTGCCACCCAGGCCAGCTCACAGTACCTTGACCAGAGCCCTGCCCTGATGGCCTGAGAGAGGGGCCTGCTGGGAAGGGGGTGGAGCTGAGCGGCCATTCTGTGAGCCTTTAGAAGAGAGTGAGAGAGAGGGTCTTTTTTTTTGTTGTTGGCGTTGTCTTGGAAGGCGGTCACTCCCTCCCTCAGCAGGCTACGCCTGTCTGCCAGGGCTAGTCTACCAGCGGGGAGCTGGGCCTTCTCCCTCTCCCGCCACCCTGCTACTCCCTCTTGGTTAGAATAAATTGTTTTTCTTTTTTTCTGCACTAAAGGACCCTCAACCTTTTTTTTTCCTCCTGCATTTCTGATTGTGGGTGGTTGAACCCAGAATCTGTGAGAGAGATCTGACCTGGTGACAGTTTTTGCCCAGGCAACATCCACTCTCCCACCCTCTTTCTCAAACAGGAGAGCTGAAGTGAGGTTCTGTGGTTAGGAGGGGGGCAGAGGGAGAAAAGCTCAAAACAGTATCAGGAATGGTGGTGGGGGAAAAAAAAGAGAATCTATTTTTTAAACAAATTTTTATAAGAAGCCTCACTTTAAAACAGAGCTTTAGAAAAGCAGAGCTGTTTTGCTTGGGGCAGGGCAGGGCAGGGGCGCTCTGCCTCGCTTCCCTCTAGCACCCTGGTCCTCCAAAGCCTGGGTTCCTCAGACCCACATTTGAGAACCACTGGGCACACACTCTGTAAAGCAAAGGGTCAGTAGTGTGGAAATGTGGATTTGTGGCACCTTCCAATGGGGTGTAGCCATGAAGTGTTCTTTTTTCAGAGCTTCAATTTCTTTTCAGTTGAGTTTTTTTAAATCTCCTTTTCACATGAGAGTCTCAGGTCAGATGTCTGGTGATGCTGGGGAAGTGCTAAAAATGCCTTCCCTGGACCTCCTTGTTTGGAGGTAAGCTGCCCTCATCAGCGCCTGAGAGGCCTGGGTTCACCCTCTAGAACACAGGCCTCCCGTCTTGGGCCAGTTGCTGCCAAGGGGCCTGAAATGGGGAGGGGATCCCCCGCTGCTGCTCCTTAAATAGCTTTCTGCCATTTCTTATTTTACTCACACCCTGCCCCCCTCACCTTCACTTCCAGAAATCCCTGGTGTTGCCAATGCCTGGGTATTTTAAGGATTCTGTGGTATAAATCAGGTTGACTCTGTTTCCTCACTATCCGCAATGACTTAGATTTCTCAAGTCTGTCAAGTTCATTATCCTTTGTCCATCCACTTTGCAGCTTCCAAAATTTTATTGCTATTTTCTCCTTTCCCATTTTGCCTTGTCCTTGTGGGTTTATGCCTGTGTAAACAATCCCTTTGCTGTAGTTTTAGTGAGGTGTAGGGGGGGAGTGAAATTAGATATGTGTGTTCGGTTTACTACCCCTCCCAGGAAGTCTGACCACTATTATTGTTTAAAGAAAGACCCTTCTAGGGCCTCCCCGGTGGTGCAGCGGTTGGGCGCTGCACTGTGGAGCTGTCGGCCGCGGCGACGCGAGTTGGACGCCTGGCCGGGGAGAATCCCACGTGGCGCGGCAGACCTCTCCTGCCTCGCCTGCTGCTCCCCTCAGCAGTGTATTTCTGATCTGCCTGTTCTGCTCCCCACTCTGTCTCTGGTGAACCCTCTCGCCGCCCCACGCCTCTGGCCTGTACCCCAGCTTGTATGTATAAATAAAAAATAATTCTTTAAAAAAAAAAAAAGAATCTCAGAATATTTCTTAAAATAAAAAAAAAAAAAGAAAGACCCTTCTAGTTTCCCGCTATGCCGAGGTCCCAGGCGTCGAGGCTGTGCGCGTTAGCAGAGAAGGTGGCTGTTGTCCCTGTATTGATGGCGCACTTGCTCCTGTTCTGCTCTTCTCCCTGTCCTGATGATAGCCCTGTCAATCAAACCCCTTCTTCAAGTCATACTTCATCATCTTTATTCCTGTACATCATTCTTTCCACTTAGATGCCCTTGGACCCTTGTCAAGACACTTTCAATCCATCAAAAAAAAAAAAAAACCCAAAAAACAACGATATGTTTTTCAAGGAATTAAGCACCTATGTAGTTTCTTTGGGTATGAGAATCAGATATCTCAAGTCCCAAATTGGAGTCGTGATGGTCCTGTATTTGAAACTTAGGGACCAGTTGTTGGTATGGAACTTAGGGACCAGTTGTTGCTACGGAAGAGGGGATACTGGGATAAGTAGAAATTATGGGCACACTTGAAATCTGTCCCAGAAACTCTGGGATGTTGTTAATGTAACTGGGAAAAAGTGAAAAAAGTCTTGTGTGTTCTTGCTGGACTGGAAAAATGGAAACACTCCCAAAGACAATAGCGGGCATTTTGGCCAGTGCCAGATAAATAACAGGAAGTTCCCCAGGAAAGTTGAGGAAGGGAAATTCTAGAGATACAAGGCCCCCTCTCTCAGGCCATCAGGGCAGGGCTCTGGTCAAGGTACTGTGTGCTGGCCTGGGTGGCACCCGGATGTCAGGGGGTGGAGTTTGGTCACTCTTCTGCCCTGGGCTGCACCAACCAAAGAAAGAGCTAGGCTGTCTCTTTGGAGAGAGGGGGGGGGTAAGAACACCTCATAATCAAAAAGGGGAAGCCACCCCATGATCAAAAAGGGGAGGTCTTCATGAGACAGATTTTAGAGATGGACTTTGAAAACTGCCCAGACATGTCTGAGGCTGGTTCTATGGTGAAGAATTTGGGAGATGGCATAAGGAAAGAGCTGTTTTGTTGCTAGCTCACCTGTCACGTTTCATCCCTCCTCCAGTAGTCACCTGTCATCTGACTATCTGGATCTCAATGTAATTGCTCCTCAACCTTAAAACTGTATCATTTAGGATTAGGTTCAGCTGTAAGTATCAGAGACTCAAAATAATTGTGGTTTAAACAAGAGGGTTATTTTTCAGGAAGAGTCTAGCAGGATATACTTTGGGACCACTTGGGAGTTTTATTCTGTGGAGTCTTTAGGGATGTAGACTATTTCCAGCTCACTGTTGTTCTTTTCCTACTGGAGCAATATGGAAGTCGGTGCTCCAGCCATTATACCCACATCCCAGGCAGCAATATGGAGAGGAGAATAAAGAAGAAAGGTGATAAAGGATAAGCACTAGCTGTCTATCAGAAGGTTCTCAAAGGTTGCTACATACCACTTTTGTTTCTGTCAGAGAAGCCAGAACTTAGCCAAGCATAACATATACTTGACTTTTTTCTGGGTGGCCTATTGTTGCTATGGAAGAGGGGATGCTGGGATAAGTAGAAATTATGGGCTCACTGGCTCTATTAATTACTCTCAGTCCACATTCAGCCACCCTATCTATTATCCTCTCATGGATATATTCCTCCATCAGTTCACCGTTGTCTGCATAGCCATCATCACTTTGAGTTGATAAAAGTTAGAGCCGCAAGGAAACTAAGAGCCATCCAGTCTGATCTTCTTATTATACAGCTGAAGAAATCAAAGTGCAAGAAGGAAGATGGCTTCGAAGCCAAGATTAGTCACACTGCTGAAAAGCTGCAGAATCCTTTTCAGAACACCGGGGCTGAGATGTGACAAAATTGAGCCCCTAAATGTTGAGGGGGTAAGAACTAAAGTGCTCAAAGTCGGGTCAGTAAACCAAGGACACCTTCTGGATGAGGCAAGGATTGGAATGAGTTTGGGGAAGGAGAAAGTCTTTCAGAAGGGAAGAGAATGTTTACAGAGGGGAAATGGCCTTGGTCAAACTGCAGAGTCAAGTTAGGACATTTTGTTAAGGCTGTGAGTCTGAACAAAATAGAGGGTGTGTTGTCAGCTGTGATGACAAATTAAATGATGAAATGAGATAGAGCTCTGGTTGAATGGACTTCAAACTGTACCCAAGAGCTTGGGATCAATAAAGAAATAAGGCCATTTCAGGCATTTTAGGTTTAACAGAATCTGAGGCAGTACCACCTCTATCCATAGGTCTGCATTTCTGCCTCTGACCCTGTCTCAGTTTCCATCTCCCTGTTTCTATGACTGCTTTTTTTCCTCTCCCCAGCCTCTGCAGCAACTTTTATGCGTACAAAATGTTTCTTGTAATGGCCTTAATAGCTGTTGACGGGCTTCCAACTCTGAACCTGAACAGATCTCTAATCTCCGAGGTTGGTGCTCTCTTAGCTTTCTGCCTCCTAAACTTTACAAAAATGGAGTCCATGCTGATTTTCCCCCCCTGAGCTGGGTACTCATGATAGCAGCAGACCCTGCAAAATGCATAGATTCTGTCCTCCTTCACAATGAAGCTTGGGCGACGTCACGCCACGGCTCCTGTGAACTAAGAGCCTCTCCTGCTCCCTTGAAATCTGCCAGCTCTGAAATTTATGATGAATTCCCTGTCCCTACTCCCAGAGGTAGCTGCCAAGGAGACAGGTTAAAAGCCTATATTTATGGCAAGTGACACTTTCTGAACAAGATGTTGATTAAGGAGCATGTTGGGTTCTTACTGTTCCTCTAACTCCAGAGGTGAGTGGTCTGTGTGAAGACCACACATGAGGTAGGGCACCCACCACCCCCTAAGCCTCGTGCTCTCAGGACATTGGGGGCCAAGGGGTCTTGACAGTGCTGTGCTGAAGTGTGTTCACGTGAGCAGATTGTTAAATGTGCAGGGCTGTTCCAGGCTGCTTGTGAAACTGTTGGTAGCTTGAAATTGGCCATGTTGGGAATACTGATGCCACGGAAAAGGGCACACACTATATATCAGGGCAGCTCCCTTCCCCTCCCCCACAGTTACCAGCAGTGTTGTGGGCCACCCCCACTTTGGGTGCATTGTGGGAAGAGTGAGCACCTTAAGTCAACTGAACTCCTTAAGGCTTTGTCTAGGGATCTGGCCAGATTGGAGGGCTTTCTGGCCCGGTTGGGGAGAACTGCTACGTGTGGGAGGCTGGTATTAGGAGAGGAGCAGGGAAGAAAATGAAGATAAACTTAATTCTGCCAAGTGAGGCAAAGCTAGGGCCAAACTTCTGATGTGGTCCAGGACCCAGGAATAGCAGGCAAGTAGTATCATAGTTTCTTTATAGTTGGGTTTTAAGTTTTAGTCAACATAGTTCTGTTTTGGCTGCATTGGGGTACAAAGGAAATCATTTCATACCCCTCTGGGTTCTTTTAGGCTGGCAAATACTCAAGCATCAGACAGATTGATAAAGAAATCCGTGCTAAAATTTAACAATGACATGTGTAGCTCCTGTGTACATGGGAGAGACCCAGTGTGACGGGGAATAGGGCTTTAGATGCCCTCTTAAGTGGCTTGGCCAAGGCAAGGAAGGTTTGGGGGAGAAGGGAGAAGTCAGGGGGTAATGGGGAGAACAGGGGCTTTTGCTTTCTCCAAGAAAAGAAATAAGGGAGCTAGGTTTTCCTGAAACAGACCTTTTAGAGAAAAGTTGATAGATAAATATCAAAAGCAGCCTCCAACCAGCCTCCAGAGGCCCCTCTTAAAATCAAGCTTTTACCAAGTAAGATCTATTTGGGGGTGGCAGATTTTCATTCCCCTACACACTTCTCTTATCGACTACCTTCTTGACTCCTTAGTGCTGCAAAGGGAAAGGGTAGCTTTGTAATCAAAGGCCCAAAATAGATATCTAAACATATTTCGACCATCAATTAACAGCAGACTATCAGCTATAGAGCTACTGCCGCTGTGGGCCATGCTGCAGAGGAAAGACGTATGGCCAGTACCGATGTGGACACGGAATAAGAAAATATCTAACTTGTGAAGCAAATCCTCAAGTACATCAGGTCAGCTAGGGCTCTTAGCTTGCTTGTTCCTGGGCAAAGGTATAAAACTTACAATAAAGTGAGAACATCTCTTGCTGGTTCTGGCTTCAGCCACCCGCTACCGCAAGTGAAGCAAAAGAACTTTTGGTGCAGAAAAAAACAATAAGAACCAATTTATTCTGACCAATGAGGTAGTGGAAGAAGAAGGTCCACCTACTGACTGGTGCAAATGGAGTTGCATCTATTGGAGCTTATTAAAGTCTCCCCAATATGTCTGCTCAGCTCTACCCTTTTCCCAGCAGCCGTTTCTGTAAGGAAGTCAGGGCAGAGTTCAGGCTTTAGTACTGTCTGACTTGGGCTGCGCTGGAAGTCTGGGGGTGGAGTTTGGCCCCTCATCTGCACTGGGCATCTCCAGCACCCCTATTTGTGCACTTGAAGTGAAAGTCCGTTTTACACTCCCGATATTTTGGTTTTAATGGAACGGTAATAGGTGGGGGTTGGGGGCTAGGGGCTGGGAGGTAGGGATTTGGATATTACTCTGGTGGTGCACATCAAACACGCCAGCCTGTTTCCTGTGTGCAGCCGATACAGTGCCCATTCTAACACAGAGAACATAGATCCTCACGGACACATAGAGGGAAGCCTTGGGGAGTCAGTACAGGAGAGAAACCCCCAGAACTACCACTCTAACTGCTGAAAACAGACCCAAGGAAAGTAACGTCATTTCCATTAACCAGAGTGAATAGCTCGGCTGATGGATGCCCGCAGCGTGTGAAGGCTTGATAATCGCCTGTTCATCCGAGGATGAATGCGAGGCTTGTGTTGCCCTGCACAGTATTTATTTGCACGAGATTAGATTTGACTGGGGAATGCTTCTCCCTTTTCTAAATTATTAACATCTAATAAAAGGTTATAGTCGAATTCCCTGACAACCTCACATGTGGAAATAAAACCATCATTTTTATTCAGCTGCCGTGCATTCCCCTTCGTGATGGAGGAATAAAAGGAACAAGAATTGTGGTTAGATCCAGTTCACTGGGAGTGTTTCTCCACTTACCTCTCTCCTTGGAGCTTCTTTTTTAAGAGGGGAGGGGTCCCTACTTTTCAGTCTTTCTCCACTTACAAATGCGGGTAGGGGCTCGTCCAGTCATTTTAGCCTCAGAGCCTTGCCCCCACTTCTCGGCAGAGCTGCCATGGTGGTTAATGCCGAGCGAGGGGACTTCCGATGGGGATGGGTGTGTGGTTTGGAGGCAGTGTGTCAATCAGCCAGTCTGTCAGTCAGTCAACAAGTCTTTATTTATCTCAGTGGGTGCAGAGCTGCCTATTAGATGCTCGGGACATGTGGGCTCCCTGCCTGCAGCCTCTCCCCCTCACACCATCCTACACACAACTGTCACATTAACTCTCTGTCAGGCACAGTGCTGATCCTGTCGAACCCTTGCTCAAACACTCCACATTTAGTGTCTCCACATTTCCTCCAGGAAAAAAAATCTTAGTGTCTCCACATTTCCTCCAGGAAAAAAAATCTTTGCAGCTTAGCCTAACATGCTGGCGTACCCTCATTTGAATCCATCTTCAAAACTTTAACCATCTCCTATAAGCAATTCACAACTCCAGTTGAAACTACTTGCTGTTCCTGCCTCTGTGTCTTTGCTTCCGCTGACCCCTTTCCACCTCACAGCCCTGTAACCAACATCTTCTTCTCCATCTAGGTCTGGTTCAAAGGTTGCCTCTTCCACGGAGTCTTCTCTGGTTACCCCAGAGGAGGGAATCTCTTCCATCTCTGCACTTTTATAGCACTCGATGTGTTCCCTTTTCTGGAACATCAGTTTTTACCTTGTCACCCAGCAACCCACGAGGCAGGAATGCACATCAATGAACACATATTCTGAAATCAAGCCCAGAATTTGAACCCCAGCTCTGTTCCTTACTACCTATGTGACGCCGTTGGGTCTCAGTTTCTTCATCTCTAAAATGCGAGAACTACAGTCCATATTTTGTGGAGTAATTGCAAGGATGAAATGGCTTAGTCTAGGTAAAGTGACTTGAATATGGTCTGATAGAGTAAATACCATAGAAATATTAGTTGTCATTATTGCAACATCCCCCTACTCCCAATTTTATTATTTTACAATGGGTTGGAATTCAGTAAAATTTATCTACAAACCAAACAAAGCTTTTTCCAATTCTAAGTCTATAGTCACAGTGTAGACATGCAGAATGTAATGTCTCCACAGCGTTTGCTCAGCGGTGACTCCCGGCCATGACACCCGCTGGGCACGCCTTGTGTGCTGGGCCGTGTCTCGCTTTAACTCATGACATCAGTGTTGCTTCTTCCATCTTCAAGCAGAAGACCCTGAAATTCTTGAGGCTGAAATTCCCGGGAAATAGCCTGGATGGACGAGAGCTTGAGCCTTCTGACTCTTAAGTCTTTCTTGGGGCCTCTGTCTATGACTCATTAAGAAGAGTCATATTTTGAGACATTTGAGACATTTTGTTCCTGGGGGAAGGATTGCAAAGCGCTGAGGCCTTGTGTGTCCTGACGGCCGGAACCATGGGCCATGGGTGCAGACCTGTCATCTCAGATCTCCCAGAGGCGGTGTCAGACCCAGCTGAAAGTGGGTGGTGAGCTGAACTGGGCTATGTCTGGGCAGCTTGCTCCTTTGCCCACTTCTAGGAGCACGGGAGGCCAGATTTCTCTGTTTATATTTTCCAGGCAGCAAATGGGCATGTGAACTCCAGCAATACTAATTCCCTTCACTCATGGTCCAATGAAAATTAATTATGAGGGCAGAAATCCCTAAACAAAGCAATGATGCATTATCTAATCATACATGTCAAAGCCAAATAGAAATGTTTTGGGATTGTTTGCAATTTTAGAAGATCTCACCTACTGCTCTCCTCTACCTTGTTTGGAAACAGAACATGCAATTTTCTAGATTTCAATCCTGAATCCCCAAATGAATTTTACTTTTCGGGATGTCCCTCCTCCCATCATTATCCATCCAGGTGTGGTTTGGGTGTCTCTGCCAGGTGTGTCTGTGTGCTACATGGAGGCTTAGGTGCCTCCTGTAGCATAAAGTTTCCCGGAAGGCAGAGCTTGTCTTCTTGTAATTCTTTCTGTAAGTGGCCAGCCCAGTGCCAAGTGAAGCGTGGGACTTAAAACTTTGATAGTGAAGACAATTAGCATGTCTGTGTCTTGAGCAAATTAAATTTTCTAAATTATTCAGGCCTGGACTCCTCCGGTTTTGATGATCTGAGTTCTAATTCAGGTCCCAGCGCTCATTAGCTCTGTGTCTCAGGAAGATTCTGGCTGGAACCAGCAAGCACACTCGAGAGTCGAAGCCAGGAATGGGGAAGCGTCTGAGAATGGCAGCCACAGGGAAACTGCTACCCACCTAGACCTGTGGGGAGCGAAGTGAGGGGTTGACTGTCAGGACCTGGTGAGACCCACGTACTCACCGAGGAGAGGGCCCCGCTGGCACCCGCGGCTATAGAGGGAGGACCCGGCCACACCAAAGCAGCACCAGACAGGGAGGGAGCCCGGGGAATACAAACCCCAGTTTCTCGCTTCTTCCATACCCTGTTTTCTTGCCATTGCTTCCCTTTGGGTCAACCCAACTAAAAGTCAGACTGTGAGGGAGCCGCTGAAGGTCCATGGATGCCAGCCCCTGGGGCACAGAGCATGTTGAGGAGGGTGGAGAGTAGATCTGGGAGCGAGTGGGGGGACAGACTGATGCTACCCAGCCCACCATAGAGAGACCCTTAGATGACTTCCTTAAAAATTCTCTAAAGTCTCAATTTTGATTTGTAAAATGAAGATAAATACTTCGTCATCAGGTTGGCCAATGTGAGACGTTATATAAATGTATGGGTTGTGATGCTCTTTTCTACTTACTTGCCTGGCTTTCATTTCATTTGCTTGCATCAGTTTGACCAAAGATAAGTCATGGAAGATGAAGAGTAATGAGACTAAAGCAGGTACCCCAGGTGGCCAGGAAGGGCCCGGGCCTTTCACTGGGGCTGACTCTATAGGGTAAGACAAAAATTTTGAATTTGCTCTTGATTCATATTGAAGTCATCGTTTTTTCTGTGCTGCAATTATTCAGGTTTATTAAGCACATAAAGACCTACATAGGCGGCTTTTTGGCGCAGTTGTGCAGCTATAAACTTACACAGCTATAATAATTGCATTCTAATGATTTCCTTATATTGCTGTAATTGGTGGAGTTAATGACCACATCAGCTGGACGGTGGAAAGAATGCTCCTTGCAGCCAGTCCCGTTCTCGTCTTCTCAGGTTCTCTGGTGAGTTTGGGATGATAGATATTTTCTGATTCTCTTTTAACCACAGCTAATGGATCCCAAACTGGTACTCATGGAACCTTCCAAAGTTCTTGGAAAGGCTTCCACTCGATGCCTGCATTTAATTTGCTCTTGTTTCATGAGTAAACTTCCTCACCTCTCGCGCCAGAGGAGCCAGCTGGGCAAATTGTCGATCCCTCTCCCTCTTGTTGCTACAGTTTCTCTGCACAGTAGTTTTCCACTTCAGGCTTCATCACTGAAGAAAGATGTGGGAAATAAAAGGGTTTGGGGCTGGCGTGTGCATGTGCCTATTATTTAATCATGTCCCAAGTGCTTAGAAAAAAAGTCCCTCTGAGATCAGAGCTGGATGAAAGATCTTGGTTTTAGCTGGAGGGGAAAGGGTGAACTAAAAATTCTCATAAAATTTGCAAAATCCGGAAGCTAAAAGTTCTGCAGTGCAGAGCACACCCGGGCAATGTAAACAGGGTCAGCGAGAGCCTTGTGGAGCTGGATAGAGGTGGGGGGTGGGGGGACACTGTTAGTTAAGCAAATGTTGGGCTGGGGATGGGGGTGGAGGGAACTGACCCTCAAAATAGAGATTGCTTTGGGCAAGACTAGAAAATAAATAATCCCCTTCCTCCCACCTTTCCCATCTGCTTCTGACAAAGAGAGAAGGAAGCCAGTTAACCGCCTCCCTGGCTTGATGTGCGGTGCTGAAATTCTGGACAGCTCGGGGTGGGGAGTGGGTGCAGAAAATTGTCAACTTGATAACGGTGGCAGTGGCAGTGGTAGTGGTGGCAGCAAGGGGGGTGTCGGAGAGGCTGTGAAGAGGAAGTGAGAGGTGGATATTCTGAGCAGAGCATAAGCAGAGCTAGTTGATGTTCAATAAATATTGATTGACTTGATCATTTACATTGGTTTTGCAATGAGTCGGTGCCAGCCGACTTCTTCATTTCCTTATGCTTTGTTGAGGCTAATTTGAAAAGTATATTTTATACGCTGAACATCCCCCAGCTATGGTGCAGGGAGGAATCAGCAGAACAAGCGTAGTTAGGGAGGCCAAACCAGTCCTCGTGGGAACTGGCTGTAAGCTAGTCTTGGACAAGAAGGGCATCTTTCTCTTTCCAAGAGCTAGCAGCACAAAGAACTGACTTCTGTATTCCTCTGGAGATCTGAGAGCATAAAAATTCTCTGCATGCATTTGCCTCTGGCCTCTTTGAACTGGGCTGGGAGGAGGAACTGGAATGAAGGAAAAATCTTCAATATGATCATTTGGGCCTTACTTGGTTTTTTATGTTTTAATATTTATTTATTTATTTTGATTTATAGCCTTTACATTACTGTGTATTCCCTGTAGGTTTCCCACTACCAATTCACCCGTGAACTGTCACCATACTCCCTGGTGCTCTTTTCTCCCCCGTTTTGGTCCCACTTCTTCCCCGCTCCCCTGCAGAATGTCTCTTATTTATGGTTGCCTGCTAGTTTTTGTTTTGTGTGCTGTTTTCTCCTCCTGATCTCTTACTTTGAGTCTGAATAATTTGTTTCTATGAGTGGTACTTTAAGACTATAAGAGGAACGCTCTACCACTGTCAGTTCTTCAAGTATTTCCTTCTTTGCCTGAAATATCGGGAAGACCTAGGGCCAGTACATGGCCTTTAGCACGTCTTCACTCTGTGATGAAGGGAAGTAGCCAGCTACCCCACACTTGGGCATGAATTGACCCAATCAGCATTTAAAAATCTTGACATTGAGGCGAGATCAGCTGCACTGGAAGAAGAAGAAGCTGATGAAGGGAAATTGGAAGAATGAACAAATTTGGTAGCTTTGAAGCACTAGTCTTTGGAGGAAACCTAAGATGAGGAATGTTTCTCATGCGATCAGAGGAAGGGTGTCAGAGGTGAGGGAGCCAAGGATAATGCTTCCTTTTCTCTGGTAGTTTTCATCAACCCTGAGCTGATCAGAGCAGCCCCTTTTCATTCGGGGAATTCTTATTCTTAATATGACCTTTTATATTCTGATTTTTCAGTAGGCAGATCTACCTGATCAGATGCTGCAGTCTGATCTGGGATTATAGTGCAGCTAAGGGGTTTAGATTACATCTCTATGGATGACTGATTGACTAGAAAACAAATCGCATTGTGGTGTTGAGCCTTATAATTTTCAATTTTTTTTCATGATCATCTCCTCTGGCCTTTACAAAAATCTGAGAGGAAGGCAGGAAGGAACAAGGATTCTTAGACTCCCAGAAGGAGGACTTTCCCGTGAACACTCAGCAGCCTAGTCACAGAGCCAGGCGCTGTGGTGCTCAGTGCTCTCCTGCACCACAGCAGCAACAGCTGAGAGGGAAGTGTCTCTTTTAGGGAGGATCTTTCGGTATAACTCAGCTTATCAGGGGAATGAACAATGTGGTTTTGAAAATGCCTGGTCTCTGAATTGTTAATTATTCAAGGCAATATACTCAGAAGAAAGATGCCGGATTTTAAGTTGTAATTATTGAGAATGCCCAAGAATGCCAGACTACAGTTATCTGGCCAATCAAGTTCTTGCCAGACCAGAATTGTAGCCATTTGGCAACTTTGTCAGGTGAATATGACCTAGAATCAATGGGATGAGGTCCATTCCATTATCTCTCCTTTACTTTGTAGAGACGCGAGCATAATAAATGTGATGGGAATGCTTATCAGACGGAAATCAGGACTCTCTGCCACTAATCCGCCTTCCCTCTTGGCCTCTGCCAATATAGGAAGACATCCAGAAAGTGAAGGAAGAGGTGACTCAATTCAGATACAAAAAAGAATGAACTTGACAAAGTCTTCCTCTTTCTGGCTGCTGGATTCTCCTTTGCCTTCCCTTGTAGCAGTACAGTGGTTCTAACCCTCCAGGTATTTTTTTTTTTTTGTGAGCCTCTTGGAATTACTTCTTGGCAGTTCTCTTGGAATTTGATCCTTCATTTCACAAAATTAGAACAGCTCACTAAATCATGATGCTCCATCTAACCTTTCATCTACTTAATTGTACTATGGTCCATCTATCTAATCAACTATTTACCCATCTGTCCACCCAACAAATAGTCAGTGTTCACTCAGAAAATCACTCTGTCATGCTGTGGGGGCCTGAAGGTGAATAATTTACAGTCTCTGTATATTAGTTGGGGTCCACTGAAAAATACAGAGATCACTCGTAGTATTTAAAACAAAGGAAATTTAGTATAAGAAACGATGATGGAAGATTTGGGAAGCCAAACAGAAGACAGTGTGGTAATACAGAAATTAGCAATGCTTGGAAGACACCACACTCCCTATAGGCTGGGGAGACAGGGGGTGAAATATTATCAGAGTCAGGCATTGGGGTCATGAGGTAGAATCTGGAACCAAGGTGGATGTGCTTGGTGGGAACTTGAACCCAAGTGATAGGTTCAGTGGAAACTTGAGCCATGCTTGATGTGTTTGCTGGGAGTTGGACCCATGATGGAATCGTTTGGTGAGAACTTGAACCTGGGTAGATGAGTTTGGTGGGAGTTGGGGCCATGAAGGAGTCAAGGAGCTACAGAGATGCTACCTGTGGGAAAGAGGGAGGAGGAGAAGTCAGGGTGGGCTGTCCTCTGTCATTGGACCCCGGGAGGAAAGGCCAAATCCAGTTGCAGGAGGCCTGCAGCCCCCAGCCAAAGCCTGCAGTTTGCTTCACTGCTTTCACTTTCCTGGTTGCTCCCCCCACTGTTCCCAGTTCCCGCTGGCAGGAGCCCCCCACCCCCCGGAACATGAGGCTTGGAGGAAGAGGTCCCAGGGGCGAAGGGGAGATGGAAGGGGTCTGTGAACGATGGCAAGCGAGGGAAAAGGCTGGCTTAATGAAAGCAAGAAGGGGCCCAAGATGGCGCCTGTGAAGGGCACCTATAGGTGGAGGACGGGGTCCGGCCACACTGATGCCACCCCCGCCTCCAGGCTCCTCTGTGCACCAGCCCCTTTACCTGCCAGCCCACCCTCCTCCCAATGTTGTGGCTTCCTCTCTCGTGCATCTCGGTAGGAGCCTACGTCACTCTCGGTGTTTCCCCAGGATGCTTGCTCAGCAGCGACTGGCTCCTGGTAGAATCCCAGGCTCTGGCCGGCTCTCACTGTCTCCTGCTGGGGGCTTCAGGGTGGCCCTGGTTGTTCTCCGACTGTGCCGTTTCCCGAGGGGGCCGGCTGGGCTTCGCTGGCCTCGTCACATCCTTGGCGCTGGGCCCCGAGATCCCTGGTGACTGGACAGGAGCGGTGCTGCTTGCCAGGCTGCATTGCCACTGTGTGGCTCTGCCGAGACCTGGCTGCTTGTGGGCATTTCCAGGCCATTGATGAACGTAGCCATGACAGTTGGGGTGGCACGTGGCTGGCAGCGAGGGTGGGAGGAGATAGAAGGTCTTTCTCCTCGCCCTCCCTGAAAGGTTGGGAATTTCTGCAGACTTGGGCTCTCTTTTTTCTCCCCAGTTCTCGGCTCCCCTTCTTCACTGTCACTTCCACTTCTAGCAATGACTTGGAAGGTCTCAAAGTAACAAGCATCTTCAGGAACCAGCAGCTTCTTAGGAGCTTGAGAGTGTGTCCTTGCAGGTGGCCCCGAGCTGGCCACCTCCCATGTAGTGCGAGCTGGCCCACTCCCATCTAGTGCTTTGACTGGGAAGCCAGAGTCGGGGGGAATGGCCAGTGGCCCCGGGAAGTGCTAGGGAGGGGCTTGGTCTATACCGCACTAGAAAGAGCTGAGTTGGTTAATTTATTTCCAAAAATATCGGACCCATTCCCCATCATGCCCTCAAAAACTGTGCTGATTTAAACGGTGCCACAGCCCATAGGCGGCTTCCAGAATTGGAACGCCCCTAAAAATTCAGCCAGAATTAAAAATCTGAGTCTGTGAGCAAGTCCCTCCAATGAACCTTCTTCTTGTCTGATCTAGAAGCTCTAGGCCCACGAAGGAAGGAGGACTGCAATGGGGCAAGAGAGGGGTTTGCCTGGGTTCAGATTCTCCTTGGTCTGGGTCTTGATAGTCTGGCGCTTGAGTCCTGCCTTGGGGCACAGTGTGACTATGTGGCCATGGCTGTGTGGGCTTGGGCAGACCCTAGACTAGACCCATCAGAGCAGTGGGGCAGGCCTGGGGGCAACTGCTGGGAGTCAGCGCTTGAGTACCAGGACGCCAGGGTCCAGGCAGCGGTCAGCATGTGTGAAGGGGTGGGCCAGCCAGGAGGCCTTCTGATGAGCGGCATGCTGACCGGCGGCTCAGCAGACAGATGAGGAATCTGGTTCCTGAGGTTCTCAGAGGCCAGGCAGGCGTGTGACGGCCACCAGGCCCGCCTCCCCATGCTGTTTCTTATGGCATTTATTTATCAATCCCATGAGGCTTTATTGCATCGAGGTTATGAACATCGTCCCTGAGCTTCCATCACAAATGCAAAATGTAAAATGTCCAGCGTAGACTGGGACTGCAGAGATACACTGGGCCAGAGTATTCTTCATGCTTGTAAATGCTGAAGTTTTTATAATTTCACACTTAGAGAAAATTTATCATTTTATTCCATTTGTGTTATTACACCAGCAGGTGCTTTTGAAAGCAGGGAGTAACACCATAGCCAGCGAGCTTGGGGACCTGTGGGGACCTGTGGGGTGCTGGCTGAGGGGGACATGTGGCCACAGCTAAGGTGGCCTAGAGAGACGGGACAGAGTGGGTTGGCAGAGCGGCGGCAGAAAAGGTGTCGAACAGGCTACAGAGATAGTTTTCTAGAAAAATGGGGGTGCTTCAATTCCAGTTTGGCCATTTCTAGGTCTGTTACCTTGGGCGAGCTGGCTTGTGGGCCTCCTCCTTGGTTAGTGGGGAGATTAATGTCAATTTCTGCAGGTTTCTTTTGTAAGGATGTGTGTAAAGTATCTTACAGGGCCTGACTCAATAAACAGCAAATATCAGCAGTAAGGTGGATGAGGGTTAGAATAAAGAAAGCCTATCTCCTGAGGCTGAGTTGGGAGCCAAAGGCCTGGGCCAGTGTGACTTGGCAGGTGACATAGGCTGGTTCCAGCGTTTCAGAACTCTCATGTTCCCCTGGGCAATGCAGGGTGACTACTGGTGTGGGGAGAACATGGGCAATTCTTCTGCATGAGAATCCAAGTTCCTCTGGCCAAACTCCAGGGGCTGGGGATCTTGAGTAATGAAAGATGAAAGCTGACAGCCACAGAATGCCCCTCCCTCGGCCCGAGGAAGGATGAATGGAAGAGCTGAGATGCCGGAAGCCCTCTCCATGGGAAGTTCAAAGAACAGAAAGTGTCTCGCTTCTCTGAGGATTCCAAACAGACTTTGCAAAAATGTAATTAAGTTCCAAGTCCCTGGAAATCAATCATGCTCCCAGGAACTAATACCTTAGCTTGTTGATTAGAAGTGAGGGGAGCCTGGGCAATTACTCTCTGATGAGGGAAATTCTGTGCCCAGGGATCCAAGGGCACAGAGAGCCAAGGCCAGGGAGCTGGGCGCTGGGAAGGGCTGGGGCGGGAGCAGCCCCTGGGACCCGCAGCTAATTATACATGACCTGCTTCTTGGGGCTGGAGTTCTCCATAGGCTACAAGATCTACACTTGAGTCTCAGAAGCTTCTCCTCATATTGGGGGGAATCGAGTAGAAATGATCACTAGATCCCAGAACTCAGTGAGGCCTGGAGCATGAGCACATGTGGGAGATGGGGCAGCCTGCTTGGACACACCCCTACACCAGGCTCCCCTCTCACCCTGGGCACTGGGCATGGTCAGACTCCCCGACCTTGACCAGCTTCCCTCCAGAAGGAGGAGAACGGGAAACAGGAAGGCCTGGGGCCCAGCCAGGGTTCTGTTACCTGCCACGTGACTGGGGCCGCTGCCCTGGGTCTGTTCTTCACCCAGAGAATGAAAGACTCGGATGTTGCAATCTGTAAGATTCTCTCGGCTCAGCCAGCCTTTGCCCTGATCCTTGCTGCATGGGAGGGAATGGCGGGCAGCCTGGTGGCTGAGAGGCAGGGGAATGCAGAGAGCGCGGAGGAGATGAAGTGCCAGGAGATGGACTTGATATGGTCGGGATGATAGATGGAGAGTCGAGGGCTCTGCAGACTCGGCAGACAGCATCCTGACAAAGCGCCGCTGGCTGCTCGGGAGGCACTTGGAGGACTGCGGGGACGCTGTGGGAAGGGGTGCTCAGGCCGGTGCAGCTTTCTCTCACCCACACGCCCAAGTCCAGCTTGTTTCAGCCGCAGCCCAGCGCTGGCAGGGTCCCCTCACAGCTTAAACCCCTCCCCTCAACCAGCGTGCATCAGGGACACGAGCAAGCAGAAGCCCTTTTATTTATTTGTAAAATTTTTAATTTAATTTTAAACATTTTCTTACATCATTTTTCATTCTTGGACAGTATTCGATTTCTCCCCTCAGGTGTAGTCGCCATAATTCCGCCACCGCGAGTGTGCGCGCACGCGCACCCGTGACCATCAGCACTGCCCTTTGTCTTCTCCCTCCCCCTACCCTGCTGGATGCCTCAGATCTGTGGTCAGCCTGCACGTTTTGTCTTTTACCTGACCCCTTGTTCAGTTTACCTATATTCCCCCTGTAAGTGAGACCGTCGATATTTGACTTTTTCCTTCTGCCTTTTTTCGCTTAGCACTGTCCCTTCCAGCTCCATCCATGTTGCCACAAATGGCATGAGTTTATCCTTTTTGATCACTGAGTAGTGTTCCACTGTGTTTAGAGACCACATCTTCAGAGGTCCTTTTAGAAGCAGTTGCCCAGTGTTCTTTTTCCCTGGAGGAGGAGGCCAACTTGGCCACACCTGAAGACCACTCCCCTCCCCCAACAGTGGGCAAGCCTGGGGGAGGGGTTGAGGGGCTGCAGGCTGAGCTGTGTCCCTGCAAGGGAAGCATCTGCTCCAAGGCACCATGGGCCCGAGCTCTCTAGTACCTGGAAATTGGGCGAGGGTCCCGGAGGGTGTGTGTGAAAGCCCCTGAGACACCTCAAAGCCCTGTTGTAAAAATGTAAAAAGAAAATGATTACACTGACCTTCAGGGTTGCCAGCCCCCAACCTCACCCACTGAGCTCTGTTGCTCTCTGAAACTGGTCTCACCCCACCCCTGACAGGACACAAGGCAGAAGTGTTCTCTTCTGGGTTTCCTACAAAACTTTGGGTGGGAAAGTCCTCCCTTCACAGCTCAAGCAACTGAGCTTGTCCTGCCAGAGCGTCTGGCCCAGGGGCATGAACGAAAACCAGACCTTGGGAATGACAAGGACATCAGCTGGAATCCCACATCACCACTTAAATCGGGTGATTTAAGGCAGTTTCTTTATTGCCGGGGAGGGGGTGGGGGTGTGGCTTATTCCCTCATCCATAAAGTGGGGACAAAAACATCACCTTCCTTGCAAAGTTGTGAGGCTGAAATGAGATCATCCATATGAAGAACTTGGGGCTTGGTTCATAGAAAGAGGCTGTTACTACCACTTCGACTACCATTTTATTATTATTAGATTCCTGACAGAGCCGGCCTGGCACCCAGGTCACTTTCTCTAGAGTGTTTTTTCCCAAAAGTTCATGCCCTGATTGAGTCGGTTTTGGTTCCTTGAGCTGTTTTGGGTTCCCCAGTGGCAGGAGAGTCACTGAGCTGAATTCTGGAAACTTGGACTTCAGACGAAACCTCCTGGTGTCTGCACTTACTTCCTACTTCTGTTTCACTTCTTCTCGAAGACCCACATTGACTGGGCTTGAAGTCTTCTGACTTCCTCTTCCTCCAGTGGCTGCTGCAGGGGCGCCCCCTTCACCTGTGTCCCTGTGCCTCCCCCTTCACCTGTGTTTGTGCTGCGCCACGGAGGGCTGTTTGCTTCCCAGGCCCAGATGCTAATGGCCAATGTGCCACGGAATCATAATCGCTTTCCCCTGTTAGGCGAGATAATTAGGATTGGATGGCACACAGAGGCGCTGACAGCGTTCCTGGGCTCGCCCCCTGTGCCCGTCCATGGCTTCAGCTGCCTCTTCCACTGAGACCCAGGTCGCCCCCTCTGGGGAGGGTAGAGGGACTGCACTCTGGCCACAGCCCCGGGGTCCCGCGGTGGACTCCACAAGATGTTTTTGAGGACTGGCAGCAGGAGATCAGCGACCCAGCTTGCTGCTAATTTATACCCTCTGGATCCTTTCTATGTGCCAGGTCCTGAGCTAAATCTATATTATTACGTCGATGATCCCCGCTAATCCCCACCACAGCCCTATAACATTGCCACTGTCGTTAACCCCAATTTACAGATGTGGAAACTGACGCTCAAAATAGGGAGCAGTTACATGAAGTGCTCCAAGTTGTACACAGTAGGCGACAGTGCTGGGGCTGGCGTTTGGGCGGTCTGACTGCAGCGCCTGTTATGCTCCTAATCACCTCTGCCTGGCCGGTGGGTGGAAAGTACAAAAACCCAGCGGTTTTCCTTCTTCTTCACTTCCTTCTTCATTCTCCGGCATTGTGTTTTTATTTATAAATATCATCCAGGCAGCTCCCGCATTGCAGGGCATGGCGCCGAAACCTTGGTTGTTTTGCAATTAACAGAAGGTTATAGATCCCCCAGCTCCCTGGCTAGCCCCTGAAGACAATTAAATGCAGAAAACTAAATGTTGGGGGAAAATAATCCTGCATTATGAAACCAAATAGAAATCACTGGAGGTATCTGTTGTTTTTGGATCATCCATGATTGTGGATAATCAAGAGTTGGCTGTATTTTTATGCACAACTTAATCTGCAGCTTCTAAACAATTTCCGCAGTACAATTTGGACAACAAATTAGTTTCAGATGAGGGACTCTTGCTCCTCCTTGAAAAACATTCTTCATTTCAAATTAGCCTCGCTGCCAGCCATCACGGCTGACAAGAAAGCAGAGAATTAAGCTGTTGATACAAATCCTGGCTCTCGGCTATCTCTCATTTCCTCATCGCAGATTCTCTTTGTATCTTCCCCTTCAGGGGACGTCCTGAGCAGGGAGGAGGAGCCGGTCCAGCATGATGGCGGGCTTCAAAGCTTTGCTTGAGCTTTCCTTTCATTCTCCTGGAGGCCTGTGCTCTTTCGAGGAGCCCCCAGTCAATTCGGGAAATGGGCCCAGCTCAGAAGGGCAGCGAGCGTCCAGGTGGTAGCTTCTCCTGCAGACAGAGCTCTGGGGGTGAGGGTGCACCAGGAGGGCGCTGCTACCTCTGCAGTTCCCCTGTGCCAGGCAACCCTGGGGTGAAGGACCCTTGTCCAGGGGCTAGGAGGGGGCCGGTGCAATGGCATGACTGACAGGGCAGGCTCGGGGTTAGGTGTGCTGCAGGCCTTGTCTTATTTTTGCAGCTCTTGGAAGAGGATATTTTTGCAGCTCCCAGGTGGGGAAACTGAGCTTGCCACTTCCCCATGGTTGCAAGCTCCTAAGTAGTCTTGGGATTTGCGCGGACCCTGTGCTAGCATCTTTGGGGCTACCACTTGTCCGCCGCTGCCACTTGGTGTCCATCCAGGAGGGGGGGCTGCCTTAGAGGCAACCTCGTGGTCCCCCCTCCCCTGGCAAGGCTTCCACAGGAAGCTCCACATCATAGGGGGCAGGTGCCCCTCATCTCCTAGAAGAAAAGGAAATCCTATCAGAGATATGATAGACCCATCTTCAGAGGATGAAATTGGTTGTGTAACTTGGAAGCACTCAGTGGTGGTTCTGTTTCTTTTGCAACTGTATAAACAAGTCACAAACTTTCTGTCAAGTTAGAAAATAGAAGTAGAAAGAGGACTTTGGTGTCACTTGACTGATAACCTTCCACACCGCGTATCTACCTGCTTGGCATGCTGCCCTTTCGCTCATGTGCTTTGTTCTTTCATAACAGCAAATGTATGCAGCGTTTGCTACACATCAGGAGCTGTTCTAAGAACTTTTGCTTCACGACTTATTTGCTCCATTATTTATTTAAGCTCTATAATAAACCGATGAGGTGGGGGCACTTTTGTGACCCCCATTTACAAATGAGGCATATGAAGCCCAGAGCAGTTAAGCAACTGGCTCAAGGTGACACAGCAAGTAAAAGGTAGAAGTGGGATTTGAACTTGGGCAGTCTGGACCCAGAGTGTGTGGTTCTACCCCTGCCCGTACAGGCTTTGGCACAACTTCGTGTTGCTCACGGCACACATTTCTTGCTCTCCTTCGGTGGTGCACTCTGTTGGGTGCCGTCGTTTAGCTGTGGTCTCTTGCTTGGTTCTCAGGGCCGCCGGGCATCATGTTCTGCCTGTGCTAGCATCTGGGTACTCCTCTTGCAATGGAGCTGCATCATATCGGGGGCCTCTTCTAGCTCCTTCTCCCTGTGCAGAGCCCAGCGCTCCACTTTGGAAGAACCTTGCACATTTGCTCCTCCACTCAGGAGGAGCCTTTGCTTATTTTTGCCTTTGTTTGTTTGATCAATGCGTATTGGCGGTACATGCTGTGCTGGCACTGCGGGCTGGAGTGCTGAGAAGCATGCAAGCAACACAAAGCCCGTTGGGGAACTCTCCTCTCTGCTGCACGCTTCCCCCAGCTCCATCCTTATCCAGAAGGCAGGGACAACTGAAGATCCAGGGTGGCCTTGAATGGAAAAGAAACCACGGCGGGGGTGGGTGGGTGGTGAGGAGGGAGCAGCCCAGCCTTGGGCTGCAGTGAGTGTGCTGAGGAGTCCCCCCCAAGCCTCTCAGGCAGCAGGAGACCCCAGCCCCTAAGGTCTCTGCTGCCTCAGCTGTGGCTGGGCTCCAGGGTGTGGTCTCCAAATCTGAATAACTCCAGGGTCCCCGCTGCACCCAGCAGCAAGTGCACCTGAGTTTTGGGTGTGATTTGGGAGGGAAGCTGCCCCTGGCCATTCGTTGGTCACTTGTTGGTCTTTGCTCCAAGGGTGAGTGCTCTCTCTCAGGGAGACTTGGGGTCTGTGTTAGCCAGGGTCTCCAAAAGAAAGTGAACTCATCCCAGACCTTATCAAAGGGATGATTTATGGGTGGAAAGGGAAGAAACATGATGGTGGGGCACCCTGGGGCCACCACATCAGTCCTTGTGTGGGAGAGACAAATGGGGGACAGGCCCCAAGAAGAACAGTGTAAAGGGACCTGTCCTGGAGAAGCTGCAGTCTTGAGGGTGGAGGGGAGAGCTGGAGCTGCGGCCCTGAGCGGAGAGGCTGCAGGGAAGAAGGGCCCCAGCCTCCTCTCTTCCCACCCCTGAGCTCTGCCAGTGCCCCCCATTGCCAGCAGCAAGGAAGCTGGGTGATCCCGTCCCCTGGAGTCACATGGGGAGCATAGCAGATGCCACGTAGACAGAGCAGGTCCTTCCTGTCCCCCTGCCCCCTCCATGGGCAAGGGAGTTTTACACCCCCCCCCCCAACTTTGCAGGAGTGTGCACTTTGCGGAACAGTTGGCGCCTACGGGAAGTGGGTGCCAGGCTCCTTCCCTGCACCCCCCCCCCACCCTCTCTCCTTTTCCATTTAGACTCCAAGTTTCGGGGACCCCTGTTGTCCTGCCTGGTTGCAGGCGCTGGCACCGCTC
This sequence comes from Scalopus aquaticus, assembly GCA_004024925.1. NCBI lineage: Eukaryota > Metazoa > Chordata > Mammalia > Eulipotyphla > Talpidae > Scalopus > Scalopus aquaticus. Next base: position 32,027 of record PVIJ01003771.1, on the reverse strand, counting down.
CTCTCCTTTCCAGCCCTCTCCTTCCTTCTAGCCCACTGAAGAAGCACAAAGGCTGGGCTGGCCCTGAGCCAGGGGTGCTCCTGAGCTGGCTGCCAAGGCTGGGGTGGGCTAGGGCCTGGGGCCTTCTCGGGCAAGCAAGTGGGCACCGTGCTGCTCAGCACCACGACTCCTGCCCCCCGCCCCGCCGTGTGAAGAGGCGGACGCAGGTGGCCCTATGTTTCGAAACAGAATTTGTGGACAAGTGGGGGTGGTGGTCAGAAGAAGACCACATCCTCTATCTCGGTAGCCCCGACCCCCACTTTCTGGGGTTTCACCGCAGTGGAGTTTCACTTGCTCCCTTCACCCAGTAAACATCTTGAGGACTCTCACTCCATCCCTGGGGTTGTGTCAGATCTTGAGGAGTCAGAGCTGGCTCTTGCTGGCGACCTGCGGGCTGCCATGCGAGCCTGTGGTGGATCTCGCTCCCCGTGCACTGAGTAGGCTTCTGCGCGCAGTGATGGGGCCCACTGCCAGCCACATTTTGCAGTTGTGGGAACACCAGGGAGGGGGCAGATTTCCTGGGAACTATGACCTTGGACAAACCCTTAGCTCTCTCTAGTTCCTCTACCTGGCTGGGAGGTATGCCCAAGAAGCTTCCCTTTGAAGAATGATGGCTTTCCCATGCCATCGGGCCGTAGATGGGTATCAGTCACCAAGCCTGTCTCTCCTACACTGGAGCATGACACAGGCTGGCCAGTAAGGCTCACGCCCTCTTGTATGGAGACCCTGCAAGTAGTTGTGTTTCCCCAGAGCGTCCCCTCCTCCACCCCTGCCTCTCTTAGCCTCCCTCATCTCAGCCGATGATAACACCATCATTTCTCTTGCTCAGGCAAGAACTCTTGGAGTCACTCTTGATACTTTTCCTCCTGGCGATTCACATAGGTGCCATCAGGAAGTCACGTTGGCTTCATTTCAGAATCTTCTCACGGCTTCCATACTAGTCGAAGCCACCCTCACCTCTCCCCTGTGTGACCCCAATAGTCTCCTAATTGGTTTTGGTTCAACCCATGCCTTCTACAGTCAGTTCCCAACATGGCAGCCTGAAGGAGTCTTGTAAAATGTAAGTTGGAGCATGTCATGTCCCTGTCCCAGACCCTCGATGACAACCCACTTGTTTTGCAATTAACTCATACATAAAATGTCTCCCCCTCATAATTTCTCTGACCCTATTATCTCTAATGCTTCCTTTCTCATCTTGCTCTAGTCACACCAGTCCCTTCTCTGTTCATCTGTCTTGCCAGACCAACTCCCACCTCAGGGCCTTTGCATAGGCTAATCCCTTTGCCAGAAATGTTCCTCTGACACCTACTTTGCTCACTCTCTGGTCTCAGTTTCCTCCTCTGTAAAGTGAGATTGAAATAAAATGACTCCCAGAGTTCCTTTCAGCACGATGCTCAAAGGAGGCTGGAGAACATTATGGTCCTGTCTGCAGGCTCAGGGTTCGGCTGCCTGCGCTCGCTTCTGCTTGCTGTGTGCTTAACCTCTGAGGCTGCTGGGCGAGTCGCGGCAACTGAATGAGTAGAACACACAGAGGTTAGGCACACAGCATGTCCTCAAAAATATCAGCTGCTCAAGAATTAATTACTGTTATTACTATTATTGAAAGGCTTTATCCAGGATTGGGGTGATTTCGCCATCGTCTCTAAGGGCGGCCCCCTCCAGGGGCAGGGTCCCGCCAGGGCTGCAGCTGTCCCATCTCACACAAACACTGGCCTTTCTCTCCCTCTCCCTGCAGAGCCTGGAGGCGGCACCCAGAGCCCCAAGGGCCAGGAGGCAGCTTCCCCTTCTGGCCGAAGCTGGCGTCTCTCACTTTATTGGGAGCTGTTCCATAGCACTTTCAGCATATTTTGCTGGGGCTAGCTTATTTACGCCAACCATACATCTTATCACTGTCATAAATTTTTATTCCTACGGACATGTCTAAACTTATGGGTTGAAATAACATAATTTACATGCTGTTTAGTATGCAGATTGGGTTAATCTGCTTCTGTAAATTCACCACCAGGCCTGTGCAGCCGCCCTCTCCCTCCAGGACCTCAGCTTGATTTGAATATCACACTCTGTGGTGTGCGAAACAGGGTGAGAAGCTTGGGTCTCAGGCCACCTCTCAGCAGCTCAGGGCCCTGCCTGCATCATCGAGCTGCATCTCCCCCTCCCTCTTGTGGCTCCCACAGACCCTCCTCTGGAGGCTCGGAAGCCACCGGGAACCAGGTGAACTCCTTTTGCCTCGCACTGCACCCTGAGATAAGGACTTCAGCTCCAGTGAGTCCAGAGGGCGAACCTGGAATACCGGCAGGTCCAGAAGGGCTACGGGGCAGGCCGCCGCTGTGCAAGGCAGGCTCAGTCCACAGGGGCCTCTGGGAGAGGGAGATGGCCTTGACCATACTTGTTTATTTTATTTTTTTTTATGATCATAACAGTTTATTTTATTTATTTTTGTGTAGGAAAACTGAGGTGTAGGCCAGAGATTTGGGGTAGGGGAAGGTGTGAGAGGATTCACCGGAGACAGAGTGGAGAGCAGAACAGGCAGATCGACTGAAGTACCCTGCTGAGGGGAGCAGCGGGCGAGGCAGGAGAGGTCTGCTGCGCCATGTGGGAAGCTCCTGGCCCGGGATTGAACTCAGGTTGTAGCAATGCTTGCACTGAGACTTGACCCTTAGGCCCCCAAGGAGGCTCCTTGACCATACTTGTGACTTATCCCATGGAAGGGGAAGGGGGCTGGGGCTCCCATTCCCTAACTCCCTGTTGGCATCGGCTGAAGCTGCTCCCATAGACAACAGCTCCCCGGGGAGCTGGCCACCAAATGTGCAGGCCCATGGGAGAAGGCTTCAGGTGAGAGCAGCAGGGCTTGCCAAAGCCCATGGCTGGTTTTCATCTGAAAGACTGGTTAGGACGATGGGTGGACACTGTGTTCACAGCCTCTCCTATTTTTAGTTCACTCCCTCTTTTCTCAGTCTTCCGGCCATTTCCTCCCCTCAGGGAGGCCTTTCTTAGCCACCCTATTTGAAACAACACCCTCGCATGTTCTAGCCCCCTCCCTTCTTTACTTTTCTTTATAGCACTATCACTACCTAATATATTAGGTTTTTCTTGTCTGAATCACTTTAGTGTGGGAGAAGACAAATATTTAATATATCAGGCAGTCATGAGTATGACAGAGAAAATTAATGCAGGGGATGAAGACAGGAATGGCATATGAGGATGGGCTGTTGTTTTATGTGGGGGTAGGTGTCAAGGTGGCCTCGCTAACAAGCTGTCATTGAGCTGAGAGAGATCTCTAGGAAATGGAAGAATGAGTCACAGGGGAGAGTTTTCCAGGCAGAGGCAACAGCAGGTTCTGAGGTCCTGAGGTGGAAGCACGTTTGTCTCCTTTGAGGCGAACATTGTGGGAGCACAGTGCTGAGGGGGAGAGGAAGGTGATGACAGCTAAGAGGTGATGGGGAGGTCTGGGTGTAAGATCATGTAGGACTTGGGATTTTACTCTGTGTATTACTGTTTCTCCAGGGAAACAGAACCAGAAGATGTATAATCAATGTAATCAATACACTCTCTCTCTCTCTCTCTCTCTCTCTCTGTCTCTCTCTCTCTCTCTCTCTCTCTCTCTGTCTCTCTCTCTCTTCCACTGTAATTGGGGGGTAGTGTTTTGTTCAGCTTGATGCTCAATAGACACTTGCTGAGTCAATGGCCGTGTGACTGGTCCAGTTTCTCCTCACAGCCTTCTGTCCACCACCAATCTTCATGATCTATCACTAGAAGTCTCTAGAGAGACTACCCCAACAGGTGACATTAGAGTCTCTGCTCTAGAACCAGTACACACCAAGAAGCTTGCCATGATGCTCTTGCTAACTCTCTGATGGTAGACTCCACCCCAGTGATTCTCACTGGCATTAAATCACCTTCTAAAACATTCTGTTACTTCACTCAATTCTGATTCAGGTGTTCTGGGGTGGCAGTTTTAAAAGATCATCAGATGATTCTAAAGCACATCCAGAGATTGAGAAATATTCTTCTATGCTCCTGTCATAAATGACCCCCTGGATTTAACTCTTTATTTGTTGGAACTTAAAAAAAAAGTTAGCTCTTTTGTCAGGAGAATTCTGAATTCTTAGGCAGACATGATTGAAAAATACCACAATCAGAAGAAAAGCTCCATGCAAAAAGAGATATGACATAATATTATGTTTAGTTTAGAAGCGACCAAATGGAGTATTATGCAGCCAGAATAGATGATTTTATAGATAGTGTAGTAACTTGGAAAAAAGTGCTTATGAGAGCCAGATAAGCAATATAAAGCAGATTGCCAAATTGTTTCTGCTTTATGAGTGCAACTTTGTTAAATTATGCATGCATATAAATAAAGCACTATAAGGGAACAAAGAAAAATGAAACCATTTGATATGTTAATGTAATAGGATAGTAGATGATGCTTCTTTCTCTTTTAAGTTGTTTCTTTATTCTTGCAGTAAGTGATAGATATAAAGAAATGGCCCTGCCAGATTTTCTGCCTCCCCAAAACCCCTTAGACTTTTCTCTCTTACAATCTCTAACACTAGGATTAGCCTCTAGACTTGTTGGAGAATCTCTTTGCCTATGAGGCACACAATGCTAGCTATTAGGCGGGGGTGGGTGATGGGTGGTGGGTGGAATTTATCAATCAATCACTGCTTAACAGGCCAATGTAAAGAGGGAGAGATTGATATATAAGCAGGCATTGCAACAACTATAAGACAATGTCATGGGCATGACAATAGGGATATAAACAAAGTTCTGTGTAAGCTCAGATAAATTTGCTCTGAGGGAATCTGGAAGGGTAGAAAAGAAGAGGTGACATTTGATCTTTTTTATTTTTTAAAGATTTTTATTTATTTATGCACATAAGAACTGGGGTGTGGGCCAGAGGTGTGGGGTGGTGAGAGGATTCACCAGAGACAGAGTGGGGAGCAGAATAAGCAGATCTACTGAGGTACACTGCTGAGGGAAGCAGAGGGTGAGGCAGGAGAGGTCTGCTGCACCATGTGGGAAGCTCCCTGGCCGGGGATTGAACTCATGCTGCAGTGGCAGCCGATACCTTCATGGTGCTAAGACTTAACCCATTGTGCTACCCGGGAGGCCCCATGATCTTGAAGGATAGTAGTTTTATCAGACAGAAAACAGTTGTAGGGTGGGGAGGAACAGGCCTTCAAAACAGAGTGTGTAAGGTCAAAAAGTTGAAAAAGGCACGTTTAGGAAATGACAAATCTGGTTGGGTTGGAATCCATTCATTTATTAACTTACTCAGCAAGTAATTATCGTGTATCTCTTGTGTCTCCAACACTGGACTAGATATTTGGGAGACTAACATTCAACCTCGTCTTTGCCTGAAACACTCATCATCATAATGGCAGATTTTATTGAGTGCTTCATATGTAGTAGCTCATGCAGTCTTCCTAGCAGAGAGTAAGAGGGGAGGGCCCCGCTTTTACTCTCATTTACAAATGATGAAGTTGAAACTGAGAGCGGTTCAAGGACTTGTCGAGGGCCCATATTATCCTGCAGTGGAGCTCCTGGAGCTTACAGTTTAGTGAAGGAAACAGGCAAAGGGACAGTTGCCTAAAAAGCATGGTGGTAAGTCTAAGGTGGAGGTCAGAGGAGGTGTCTAGATGCAGTCGAGATAAACTTTGGAGGAGGCCCCTTTCGCTGAATCCTGAGAAATGACGGGGCATTGCTCTGGACAGTGGTGGTGTGGGGAAGACAGAGAGGGACTTTTTGGGGACGATGGATGATACAGCTGGCGAGGTTGCTTGGGCCAGTTTATGAAAAGCCTTGAACATCTTGTTAGGGAGACATTATTCTATAAGCAATGCTAAACTAATAAGCTTTTTTGTTCTGTTTTTAATCACGAGGCTGAGTCACTTGGGCAGTAATTCAGCCACACCAACCGTGAACTCTCAATGACTTGGGCTAATGAGGAGAAGAGTGGCATGGGTAACCTACAAATAACGGACAATGGGGAAGAGTTTCATTCTGCTCACCGAGTGCGCCAGGTCACGATTTCCTGAGATGGGGGAGCAGCTGACTTGCTCATTCATTGTCCGCTCTGCTCTGGCTGCTGCTAAACCTGCTGACTCTTGAGAGTGCTGGTGGCCATTATGCCACAGTCTTGGCATCGAGGGGCCTGGGGAGAGAAACTCCCGTCTGGCCAAGGGTTGTGGCATAAAAATGTCACCGAGTCCCAGAGGTGCTACTGTTTCCAGCATTGCCATCTCTAAGATCTCAATAGGACCTGGAGAGGTGTGTGTGAGTCTGTCGTGCCCCAGGGACTGAAGCTGCTGGGCTGACCAGAGCAGAGAGGGACTCAGAGGTTTAGCAGGCTCTGGCTTCAGCACAAATTGTGCAGTGACTAACACCACAAGCTGCATGGAGCAGTCCACTGAAAAAGCTGTAAAAGTTACAGCAGCACAAGAAGCTTTGACCCTGATGACCACATGCCCGAGAGGGGATATTTTTCCTGCATTTTTTATTGCAGGGACATTCTGTGAGTAGAATCCAGGGGGCCATTAAGTCTATGTTGAGGTGGCTGTAAGGGGATGGATTTTGATCCTGTTCTGAGCAAGCTTGATTTGGAACCCAGGCAGAGAGCACATTACAGTGCTAGTAGGACCCTCAGTAATTAAGAAAAAAATTCTTGGGCCTCCCTGGTGGCGCAGTGGTTGAGCGCTGCACTGTGGGGCTGTCGGCAGCGGGCGGTGCGGGTTCGACGCCCGGCGGGGGAGAATCCCACATGGTGCGGCAGACCTCTCCTGCCTCGCCTGCTGCTCCCCTCAGCAGTGTATTTCTGATCTGCCTGTTCTGCTCCCCACTCTGTCTCTGGTGAACCCTCTTGCCGCCCCACACCTCTGGCCTGCACCCCAGCTTGTATAAATAAATCTTTAAAAAAAAAATTCTTAGTTAAGAAAAAGTTCTGGAAAGGGCCTCTTCGTAATGTAAAGTCCTGAGCTAGCTGTGCCTCCTTTTGTGCTAGTGTGTTCTGGATGTGGAGGACCAGGATGCTTGAGGTCAAGGCCCAGCTCTGCTGCTGACTTGGACATATCACGTCATCTCTCTGCACCTGACGGCTTCAATGTGAAACGAGAGGGTTGGACCAGATTATATTAAACTCTCCCTTCTTGTCTCCTTTCTGTTTTATGGATAGAGAAACCAGAGATCAAACCAGAGATCTGATCAAGACTGCAAAATCACAGATTTGCTCACAACAGAAAGTTCCAGAGAGCTGGTAGATACCAAGGGAGGTGGAAGGTGTCTTCCTAGGCTGCAACTATAAAGAGGTACGTTGTCTGTGGAGATCTTTAAAAAATAATGAAACCGAGGAAAAGTCATTTTGCTTTTTTAATCACCATTCTGAGCAATGCTAGTGATAAAATTGTTCTTGCCATGGTTATCTGCACAGTTCTTTTTTTATTCAGTGCTCTTTCGTTTCCTCTGACTGCGCAGGGAGAGATTGACTCTCGGTGGCGACACTTTTGTTACCTCCTCTTAGTGTTTTTGTTTTAGTGATTTGTCTCCAGTAAAGAAGAGTGATGAGTTGCTTTGAGTCGCTGTTTCAGCAACAAAGGGCTCAGCAGGTGTAGCAGAGCGGTGCCATGGAAACAGGGCCAATAAACATGGAGAGACCAGAGCAGGCAGCGGGGTGTGGATGGATGGATGGATGGCTGAGGAAGTTGGGTTCTGGACCCTTGGCCTGTGAGCAGGGCGGGGCCAGTTCCCTGAAGGCCAGGTCAGGCTGGCTATGAGGTGCCCAAGAACAGAGCCCATCTACTTCTCAGTTCTGATTTCTTAGATCCTGGCACTTTGGCCCTTTCTGGAACCTTCCCTCATGGTACCTCAGATGCATTTCTTAGAAATAACCTGCTCTGTGTTCCTCAAGTCCTACCACCCACCATCTTTCTTTGGATTGGATTCCTCCCACCCTGTCTTGATGTCCTGAAGAAGGGATTTTCCCATCCTTCTCACGACCCGCAGCTCCTCCCTCCTGCAGGCTGCCCTGGTGCCCCGCCCTCTGCGTGGTGGCATTGCCTCAGCCCGTCCTCACGCTCTCCAGGAGTCGTTCCCAAGAGCTGTAGAATCATCTGTGCATATTCTCTCGGGACTGGATGGGCTGCTCTGCTCTGGATGAGTGGGATTCTCCCAGAAAAATATGAATGTTGTGATCTCTGCCAAATTAAAATTTAAAGAAGGTTTTGCTTTGTTTGTTCTTTTGCAAAAGGAGCAGCCAGCTAGATGCCATTACATTGACAGTCAACCTGACTCAATCCAAACCAAACTGTGGGACAAATTTCTGCTTTCTTAGAGATTCACAAAATTTGCTAAATTATGTCTTTTGCACACACACCAGACACATATCCCCTCTTGCACATTAGGTTTTTAATTGTTATCCTAAAAGGCGTTATTTATTCTGGCAGGAAGGTAAAAGGAAGGGACAGCTACCAATGAGGTTTGTCTTGTTTCTTTTTTTGATTATAAAAGCCATACATGCTTATTGCAGAAATCTTAGGAATGAATATTCTAGATAAAAAACAACCACTTCCTGCAAGTCCCATCACCAGAGATGGCTGCTGTCAGCCTGCACCTGTAGTTTTGGGGCTTCCGCTGGAGAAGTCCTCCTGGAAGGGCGGCTTCCTCTATTTAACTAGGCTCTTCCTGGCTTCTCAGCGGGTTCTCAAAGGTCTGAGATGTCCCCCTTGTTCTGGTTCTCTGGTCTCCAAGCCACAGTCTCTGCAGTGGTGTCTTTCAATTTTCTGTTGAAATCCTTCTTGCTCAACTCATTCTATTCACAGAGGTTGGCTTATAAATCCACATGATATTATAATGTTTGCAGGGAATTTGATCATTTCTTTGGGCTGCTTAGCAAGCAATACCCCTATTCTAGTTTTGGGAAAGCCTGCTGTGTGCAAAACACTTTCTCTGACAACGGAAACCAAAGGTGAAAGTCTCTCTCCCAGCAATAGGGCCATCAGGGAGTTGACCCATGAGCTTAGGTAGCGGTGCACGCACTGCCATTTCATGTGTGGATCTCGAGGGAGCCATGCTAAGATCCAGGAATGGTTCAGAAATACTGATGGTGATGGCAGAGCCCTTGAGATCTGGCACTTGGCCATACCTGCTTTGTGTTTCAGTGGCCTCTGGTTGTAGTGGCCTGTGGCGGCTGGGACACAGTCCTGCCCAGGTGGGTCCTGACATGTGGCTTGGATTGTTCCCGCTGGTGATCTGTTCTGACCTGTCTTAGTGCTTGATTCTCCAGTCTTCTGTTGATTCTGATAGTCCTCAAATATATTCCTCTTCTCTTAATGTTAGCCAGACTGTTTCTAATAAAGAGCACTAGTTTATGCCATTTGATTTTTGTCTTAGGATGAAAATCAAGTACTTAGTACTTGCAACATACTAATTTGAATTTCAGTTGTAATTTGTGGCCTTTGCATCCCCAGACCACATCAGTGGGGATGAGAAAAGACAAAAATAGAATCATAAGTGTATTTGCTGTAGGAAACTCCAGTTCTTCCTTCCAGAAACCTCTGCTATACACTGGGCTTCCCAGTACCTGGCACTTAATCCTGTAGTCTCCTCCCTTGCTCATTCTAGAGATCTCTGGGACTCTGGTCTTTCTTCTTCCATTCCCATTGTCTGTGAGCTGTCTGATTTGCTCAAATCATATTCACTAATCAACTATTCAAACTGGCTCTCTTGGAGTGACCCAGCTATGTCAGTTCTTGCTCTGGGCTGTCATCTGTGCCCCGTAAATGGTGATACACTCAGTGATGACCTCATGGACAAGTGCCACAATGTCTTTCTGGAGCCTGTCTACCTACTTCTCTGTCACTTCAGTTCTACCCATCCACAGGAAAATTATTTTCAAGTGTCACGATCAAATCTCAGGTCACACCCAATACAGATAAAATACAGGAGGGAGGAGACTGATAGGGCAGGTGGTCTAGAACTACATCTGTCTGCTCTGCAGGAGACAGGTCCATGCAAGTGCCAGAGGGAAAGATGGTCTTAGAGCTAAGCACCAAAGAATTGGGGACAACAGCCCAGAAAGATCCTGCTTCAGGCCAAAGTAGGCATCCAAGAAGGTGATCTGTTCCAAGTCTGCAGGTCTTACATGATCTCTAGGAAGCCAGGAGCCAGCAAGGAGCAAGAGTCCACAGAGGCAGACATGGAAGAAGTGTTCTAGCTGCTCATTGAGGTATTGTAGCCAGAAGTGTAGAAATGAATAATTCTGGGTTGGGCGAGGGAGGTGTGGTGTGGAACTGGGACAGATAAAAGTTTCCTCAAACTATATCTGTATTCTAGGTATTCCAAGTCTAAATATTCTATGATTAAGAAAGTTTGGGAATTATGGAATTATAAATCCCTCTTTGGAGATTTATGATTTACATTACCATATTAAAGCTTCTGCATCCTATAATTACAAGCAAAACAAAACTTGCCTAGCAGGTGAATAAACAAGATTATTTAGGCAGAAGACATTTTCTTTTTTTTTTTTTATTACTTTTCCCCAACTTCATGAGCATTTAAAGCGGCAGCCAACTAAGTCATAAAATTTTTTTTAAAAATGACTATCTCGTAATTCTGAAGCAGTATACTTAATACGTATGAATGACTTTAAAATAGTAATAAAATACCCTACAAAATATAATGATACCAATCTTTCTGAAGCTCCTGTATATGCCCTTCCTGGTTTACACTTCTCTTTCCAGAGGTAACTCCAACATGAGTATTATCACTTTTGTATGTGTTTACAACCACTGTTTAATATCATCTCTTTTAAATATGATACCAATTTGGAGTCATCTCCTTTATAATCTATGAATTGCTTTTTCCCTGTTAAATATTGTATTGGTGAGATTAATCTGTGTTGATGTGCTCTATAATTAATTCATTTTCATAGTCATTTACTATTCCATGGTATGAATATAGCAAGCTATTTTTAATTTTCCTGTTGAACATCTGGGGTTAGTTCTATTTTTTCTTTTTTGTTATCACACACAAAAAATGCTGCTGTGAACAGTCTTCTGCTTTTCCTGTGCATATGGATATGAGTTTCTCAATGATATCCCTCGTTGCTGATATTGCTGGGTCTAGGAGGGGTGCATATCGCTGACTTTAACAGCAACTGCTTTCCAGAGTGGTTGTACCAGTTTACACTCCCATTGCTATTCACATACTAGCCAACACCTGCTATTTTCAGAATATTAATTTTTTTTACAACCTGGCGGGTATGAAGTAATCTTTCATTATGGTTTTAATTTCCATTTTCGGGACTTGCCACCTTCATTCCTATTCTTCCTGTTTTTTGCAAATGTGTGGCCTGGGAATCAAAGGTTATGATTGAAATGAAAAGCAACATGATGTGAGTTATTAAAGAGCCTTTGTAGCTGAAAGGTAAAAATATAAATTGTGTAATTCATGGCTCTATGTTATAGGCAACTCTGAATCACTTCCATAGGAAAGGTATTTGGGGGTGGAGTGTCAAAGTAAACAGTATCTACAGGAAGGCTGGAGGTCCAGGCTCAGAGAAAAGGCCAGAAGCCAGGCAGACCAGCAGGATTCACCCCACCAGCACTGTCTGGCTATGAGTCACTATTGTTTACATATGGGCCATGCAAAGATAATACCATTAAATGCTGCTGTTCCTAGAGTTCCAACAACTGAATTTCTTCTCTGTGTTATGCCACAGCATTTTGATACATTAATTTCATTTATTGTAAACCATTGTTGAGTCCAGATTTCAATCAATCAAGCAAATCAGTAGAAGTGGTTCTAACTACTAATGCTAATGCATTAAATACAGAATCTCGGCTGAGGGTACTGGTAATTGATACATTCTGCCTGATCCAAAGCTATATGCCAGCCTTTGTGGGATCCACTCCCAAACATGTTACCAGGGTTCCTAATAATATGAGTAGAAATGTGCCAGTCTTTCATGTATATAAGCTATAACTTCCTGCAGAGGCACTTAACCGATTGTAATTGTGAATCTGACTATCATTATGAATCTGGAAATAATAGGTATGTATTTGGGTGAGTCTTAAAGAGTGTAGGGGTCTCTTGAAAGGCCTCAGATGAGGTTATTACAACCAGGATTGGCTACTCTCCTTGGACAAAGGAGAAGTAACTATTAGCAACGGGGGCTCAAGAATGTGAATTGTTTGGTTTCTTAGATTCTTTAAAGCCCACCAGAATGTTTCCATTCAGCCTCAGGTCTGACTCTTTTGTAGTTAAGTCGTAATTTTCACTTGGGAGGACTGGGGAAGCTATGGATTAGATATTTGTGATTCTGTTACATGCACATTGGCATTTAGAATCTTCCGTTCAACCATATCTGCTCTGTGGCCACAGGAGTTAAGAGCCCATTTTGGTGTTGCCACAGACACTCTCTCATTCTCTGATCATATCTTATGCTGAAAGCTGAAGTCTTTAAATTTTTCCTTTTCTTTTGTAAGCTCCCCAGTGTGATCAGAAGCAGCTAGCCCACCTCGGCCTCTGTAAGTCATCATCACTATCCTAACAGTCAAGTGCAGCAGCCACTTGACCTCCCAAGGCCTGGCCTTTAATAGGTTCACATTCCAGGCAACCATGAGTGATGATCTGAGAAATCATAATGGCACGACAAATTGTGGATTTAAAGTATCTGATTTTCCACTTGTAAAGAGATTATTATTGTACTGATACTCAAACAGGCCATCAGCCCAACCCCAGAATCTCATTTTTGAGGTTCTTTTTCTAAGACCACTTTTGATGCTATGCTATCAGCAGTCAGGGTCTGGCCAGAAGTAAACCACTCTAGGTATTTTGAATAAAAGGAATTTAATATAGGGAATTGGCTATATATCTGCCAAAGGAGCAAAAAGAAGAGAAGATCCTTTCCTGGAGAAATAGAGATGAAGGAGAGGAGATACTAACAATCAGAGGCACTAATGTCCCTGGGTTGGAACCCATTTCAGCACCTGCTGCAGTGCCATGGAGAGGTGAGCTCAGCCGGTTCTGGCTTCACCAAAAAAGGTGCTGTCTTTGACCAAGATTCAAACCAAATCAAGATGGTGATTTGACTTAGGCTGTAAGAGTTCAGAATCTCCTTACCTATGCCGTCCTTACAACAACCAGCAACTGCCACATTTTTGGTTGCCAAATAGGACACTTCTGTCTCTGTCCCTTCTGATCTTCCAACAGTAACTTAGAGTCCCAGTAGTGGAAAACCAATTGGCAATGGAAACTTAGAAATATGGCTTGCAGACTTCAAGCTCCAGTGGTGCTGAGCACAGTATGAAAGAGCAGGTGTGAAGTTGAGAAAGGCACATATGGGCACCAGGGAGCCTGTCCTGTCATTTTCATTAGCCTGCCAAATTTGTTAGTTTCTTTCAATATTTTATTACTGAGAAGTACAGACATATACAAAAATAGAGTTACTTAATGGACTCCCATGCTTTTTCTCCCAGCTAGCTGGCAATGATCAACTCATAGACAATCTTGTTTCACTCTGTGTCCTCCATTCACCCCTCCTGTTTACTTTGAAGCAAATACCATGCATAATATCATTTAATAATACTTTAATATTATCAATATATAGTAAATGTCACCAGACAAAGGAGAGGATCTGGGGATCTCTCAGTCCTATCCCACCATCCAACAACACAGGTGGATAAGCTAGGAGTGAATCAGGTGATGTCCACTCCCCACATGCTGGGAATTGGCTGGATGGACTAAGGGCCCCTCCTCCCAAGCCTGGGAAAGGGCTCTTGAGACCCACTAGTCAAGACTGAAAAGAGACACTAGTAAAGGCAAGGAGTCAGCATTTCTTAATTACACTGGTCAAAAAAATTTTACAAGTCATGTTACTGAAATAAAATTAGTCATTTCCTATCAATTTGTATGTGCTCAACACGAATATGGCAGTCAAATTCTAATTTTGGCTCTACTTTTTTTGTAATCGGCAATAAATTGATGTTTACATCACGAAATGCGTGCCAATAGTAATAGGTCTATGGTTAATACCTGTAAAAAATCAAGTCATAGACTACTTCTTAGATTTCAATGGAATTCAATAGCTGCTTTAAGTTATCGTATGTCTCTTGTGGACAGCATGCACTACTGGAATAGATGGAAGACGGTTTCCATTGTGCAAAAGTACAGCCTTAAGACTCAGTCTTGAAGAGTCTAGAAATAGTCTCCATTCTTGTGGGTTATGAGTGATTTCTAAGGCATTCACGAGGCCCTCAATATTGGAACAGAATACCAGAGTACGTTCCTTTCTGAGGAAAGGCTCCAACTGCTGGTGGCACTTTCGATGAAAAGTAATTGTGACATCTTCTAGAAGATTCCATGGTTAGAGTCTTGATCCTAGCAATTCTGCCTTGTTCTTGGATAAGTCCAAATCACGGGCAAGGTCATTTAGTTCTTCTTGTGTTAGTCTGTGTTAACACAGACTAACCCAAAGGTTAGGTTGATGATGCACCACAGTGAAAATGCTGATGGAACAGAAGAATAGGTCGGCTCACCCTTGTCCTCATCAGATGAATCAAGAGAATATTCTGCTGGAGGTTCTGGAATAGGAAGTCCCTCACCATGTGTGGAACTGGTCTCAATGCAGACGGAATGTTTGAGTAGACTGTTCTCAACTTCTTTTGCTTCGTTATTCCTCCGGAAAGAGGAGGAACCAAGCAGAAGTAAGTCTTTTATGTGGTTGCTTGGCTCTCTCCACACCATGGGGACTGCAAATGGCATTGATGGTCTTTTGCCATTTAACCACTGTGAAAGCTGTGTTGTACATGTAGCACAGCATATATGCGGGGCCCAAGGCTTATCTTGGTCACCAACCTTGCATCTGAAGTAAAGATGATAAACTTTCTTCACTTGAGAAGTGATACTTTCCCTCAGTTGGCAAATGTCACTTCCCCATAAATATAGCAGATATTGTCCATGCTATTAATGCACTTTCCAGGCATTACTGTTCTGTATTGTGCCTAAATGGATAAAATAAGAACAGTTCTATGGAACAGGTTTTCAGTGCTCAACCTTTCTGATGGCTTTATAGTGCACTGCTGACGTCAGCTTACTTAAGCAACCGCCGGGCAGTAGTATTGCATTGCATTAGAAAATGATGCAATCAACTCTGGATAATGTGTGCATGATGGTATTATGCAATGCGATGCAATATCACATCATTCTAGGCTGATTTAGGTTGTTGTTGCAGTCCTACTGGATAAATTTACACGGTGAAACATGGAAAATGAATGATATGAAATATCTTCAAAATGAGAGCTAATAAAAAATTTTCAGGGTTATATTCATGTTCAGCCCACCAAGATACTACAGCTTAGGACCTCTTTAAGTCAGTAACGCTCTTACTGTTGACCAGTGTTAGTGAAAGAGCAGGGAAAGAGAGCTCTGGGGGAATGCTCTCTGGGCATGAGACACTCCCTGAGGTGCCAAGGTTAGTGGTCTTGTGCCAGCCTATTGTGCCAGCCTGGCACCTGTGCAGGTTCCCCATGATTCATGCAGATGGACAAGAATGAGTCCTGGAGCCCTTGGTGGTTTTTTAGCCTTTTTAATCATCTTTTGTAACAAGGCAACTATGTACAAGGCAAAGGGGAGGGGGTGGGGGGAGGGGCGGAGACGAGCAGGCCTCCTAACCCCTGGCAAATCTTCACCTTTTCCTGGGCTCTCTGGTGCCGTCTTGGGGTCTCTCTGCTGCCGCTTCTGCCTCGTGCTCTTTCACCGCTGCTTCTGTGTGCTCTCTGCATCTCTGCCACGCTACGCCACGCTACATCACGCTACGCCACGCTACATCACGCTACGTCACGCTACACCACGCTACGCCACGCCCCTCTTCAGGCACCCGCCACCAGGCACGCTCATCGGCTTACGGAGCCCCCTCACCGAGGCGGTAGGTGGAAAACCCCAACAACTCTTCCGCCTATCCTACAGGTCTGTAGAGTAGATGAAGTGAATCAGGCTTTTTTACGACCTCCTGCTGCTAGTCTCTATGGCTACCACCTGTGGCCTTGTATTCCTGTGATGATTATGGACACCCAGGCCCAAAGAGCATGATGTGCGCATGTGCAAAGGCACACACCTGGGCCTAGAGGCGGGATGAAAGGGCAGTGTCACTCTGAGGAGCCAAGAGAACACCAGGGGAGAGGTGAGAGAGAAAGGCAGAGATTCACAGAGGGCTGGGAGGCTCGGTTGCCTCCTGATCCTCCTGCACCCCAGCTTCCCTCCCGCCTGGCCCCTCTGTGCCTGATTTGCCACTAGAGGGTCTGTATACGTTTTCGGACTGGAGTTTGAGAACAATAGAACCTAACTTTATTATTTGAGAAAGCAAGGAGACGACTTGGCTGAAGTTGATCTGTCCATCGGAACGGGGTCGATTTCTTGCTGCTAATTGTGAGCTTCAATCAGCTGCAGCAGGTGACCGTGCGGGGTTGTGACCATCTCCAGGGTGGACATCTCATGGAGTTGTGTGCCCGCAGCTCCAGTTTGAACTAGTCTGGTCTCAAGGTGTGTAACTCCTTATTAAAGAAGTTATAAGTTATCCTTCTTGTAGGGTAAACGAAAGAGTTACCAGGTTTTTCCGCCCTCCCATGGATGATAGACGCCTGCAGGCCTGCACGCATGCCTGATGGCGGGCACCTGGAGGAGGGTGTGGGGTGCATGAGTGGGCGCACCTGAGCCAGAGACTGGGCTTATACGCGGAAGCGGAAGAAGACGCTGCAGTAACGGCAGCAGGAGAGCAGAGACTAGAGAGAACAGAGCGTGGAGCAGGGCACCGTTCGGGGTGCAGTAGAGAGGCCACAAGAGAACCCCAGAGAGCCTGAGAGAGTGAAGATTTGCTCGGTGCTGGGAGGCCTACCAGCCTCCTGGCCTCCTGGTCCCCCAACCTGCCCTGTACCTGGCTGCCTCACTCAAAAGACCATCAAAAGCCATAAAAAGCCACTGAGGGCTCCAGAACTCCTTTTTCCCCGTCTGCCCAGCAACTTGGACAACCTGCCCTGGGGCTCTTCCTGTCTCAACACTTATTAAGGAGCAGCAATGTTTGGTCCCAGAGTTTTGTCCTGTCCTGGTCCTGGACCCTTCCTGGCTCAGTAAGTATCTGGATATCTAATTTATTCTTAATGCCCTACGCCTCAGCAGTTTGGCTCAGAATCCATATGAAATTCATATGTTGTTACTTGTCGAATGTCTTTAAGTTTCTTTTTATTTACATTTTCTCCTCATTTTGCACCTCCCCCAACAGATATTTACACATTTGGGGAGCTGGTTTGTCTGTCCTATTGCTTTGACCACCAGCTGAGTTCGTTGAATGCATCTTCATGGTATAATTGAAGATGTGCTTCTCTTTGGTATTCCCAGGACATTGGTCAATGGGTAAAAGATTTTATTGGATTTAGATTTCATAGCTTTGACCACCTTGAGTTTTAAAGTTTATCTGAAGATTTTTGAGCTTCCTTTTATGCTTTGATGTACTGTGTTGTGCCCAGAGAATAATGCCTGTGTGTATTAAGTCTTTACAACTTTTGAGGCTTGCTTTATGGCCATGTACAAGGTAAATTTCCATTAGTGTTTCATGAATGTCTTAAAAAGAATGCATGTTATCTGCATGGTGAGTGCAGTATTCTATAACTATTAGTGAAGCTTGTAAATTATGCTGCTTGCTGAATTTTGACTGTTCTATCAATTACTGGTGTTAAAATTTCCCATTATGATAGTGAATTAGTAAATTTCTCCTTTGAGTTCTTACAGTATTTGTTTTATATATTTGAAGCCAGATGTATACGAGGTTACATTTATTATGTCCTTTCAGGTGAATAAGGCCTTTATTTTAACTTAGAAACTCTCCTTTCCTCATCCTTCTATGTATTTATGTCCCACTTTTATCTAAAGGATATCCCATTTTTATCTAAGGAATCCCATTTTTAAAGGATATGATTAGATTCTTAAAAAATTTGGTATGGATAGCTTTTATTCAACGTACATTTGGTGTGATGAATGATGTATTTGGACCCATTTTGTCCTTCCTATTTATTTTTTTAACCACATATTTATCAAATTATGGAAATTCCTTTATAGTCTTAGTTTGCTATGCATTTTTATCTTGAAGTTGAGTTGTATTTTTTTCAATAACTTTTCTTGACTCTGTTGAGATGATCCAACTGTTTCTTCATTAATCTGTTAGTGTGTGAATTAATGGACTGATTTTCTAGCTTTAAGACAGCCTTGTATTTCTGAAACAAAGCCAACTTGATCATAATTTCTAAAAAAAAATACATACACTCAATCCTCATTCTGTGTGGTTGTGCAAGATTGTAAAAATGATTATGAAAGTTGAAACTATGGAAAGTGATCTTATAATCAATGGGGAAATTGTAATTTTTCTGTGACCTTTTGTTATTCACAAAACACTAAAAACTCCTGCTTTGGTTTTATATAGAGAGAGATAAATGGGGAAAAATAACATAACTGATATTTGGTACACTGTAATTTAAAGCATTAGGAACATTGAGAATTATAATGTTTTGTTTCTTTGTAGAAATATTACCAAAGAGCAATTTGAACACTGTTTGCCTTCTTAGTATTATATAACTTACGGAGTAAGCATCTTTCCTGTGCTTGGAGATTTGTCAAACTCCATTCTAAGTTTGGGTAAACTTCTAACACTTTATCTTTTAAGCTTCCAATGTTGTGAAATATCTCTGAGTACTCCTTTAATGAGAAGAATTTTTGCTGGTGTTATTTGCTCTGAGAACTGTTCCTTCTTTTCTTCATCATCACCTTCTCGTGTATGTCAATAAAGTTGCTTTTACTAAGTTTCTCTGCTTGCATATCTAGAGCTGCTTGAAGGCTGCAGTGCCAATATTCCCATAGTCAACTTTTTCTTCTACAATATTTACATTCTATTTGAATTTTACTTTCATGTAATCACTTTTCATTTCTTTGCTGCAATTTCATCTGCCAATTCCCTCTACCAAATAGTCACTTTTGTAATACGCACAAGAGCGTATAACTAAGATACAAAGAGGTAACATAACTACATGTTTTGCTGTCCATGTGTAAACTGAATAACAGATGGGTAGTGACTAATCACAAACAGACTTTAAAAGAAGTGTTGTGATTGGTCATCAATTATGATATGATCTGTTATTTGCAGTGATTTGTTGGCTGAAGATCTAGCAATGAAATTTGTACTTTATGTAATTACTCACAGTTAATATTCTATGATAATTGGATGTGAGCCATTTTATTGGGGGACTGGTGTTATTTAAATGTTCCAAAGTGCCTGTTATTGTTAAATTCAACTTGCTAATATTTGTTTAGGAGTTTTGCATCTATATGCAAACTAAGGTTGGTCTATAAATTTCCTTTCCAATACTTGCCATTTCTGATCACTCTTATGCATTGTTAGACTACATCCTTTTTCCTATTCTCTGAAAAAATATGTCTAAGTGATTTCTACCTTGAATGTACTGTGGAACTCATCAGTGAAGCCATTTGGGACTGATATTTTCTTTTGAAAAAATAGTGAATTACAAATTCAATTTCTGTAGTGATTTTAAGACGTTGAATTTCTCTTTGAGTCAGTTTTAGCAAGTTTCATATTTTTAGAAATTTGCCCATTTCATCTCAAATGCTCAAATATATTGTCATAAAGTTATTTATAATGTCTTTTTGATACTTGCAGAATTTATAATAAATCTCCCTTTTCACTTTGACAGTTATTTGTGCCTTCTTTCTCTTTTCTTGTTCAGAGGTTTATTAAATCTTTACAAAAAAGCAACTTTGGTTTTGCTTATTCTATTTTATGGTTGTAGTCTATGTTATTAATTTCTGTAGATATACCTGTTACTTTCTTTGTGTTAATTTTAAAAAAGTCTTAAAAACTTGTGATGAATATTTAATTAATTTTTAGCTTTTTTGTTTTCTATACTTCTTTGCTTTCTAAACTTTAGTTGCATCTCATAAATTTTGACATGGTATTTTCACTGTTGTGAAGATTAGAATATTTTCTATTTTTTCCCCAGTCGTTTTCATTCTTGGTTTCTCTGTATTTCATGTTCTCTGACACATAATCAATTATCTTAATAGTGGTAACAGCTATAATTTTTTTTTCATCCTCTACCAAACCACTTGTGCCCATACCCCCAGGGCAGATGGGGTATAGAATATTTTCTAAACTCCCATTATAATTTTTTTCTCTGACTTTTTATGGACTGTGAGAAGTGTATTGCTTCATTTCTAAACATGGTGATTTGTAATGCTTTTTACTGACAACTAACTTGAGTGTATTATGAAAACACACACCATGTGATTTTAATTCTTTGAAATTTTTGAACCTTAATTAGCTGTCAAGTATATATTGTGTTTTTTTAAGGCTCCCATGTGGTTTTGAAAAGAATCTATATTATAGTTGTGGGATATAGTGTTCTGTATTATCTGTCAAGTTTATTGATCAAATTACTGTAAGTTTATAAAATCATTGAATTTGTGTGCTGGGGGCACAACGTACAGAGGTCGTCGAGACCGGCTCCCCGGAATCCTCCTCCTCCCCTTCGGAGGCCGAGGAGTCTGGCTCAACAAATTTGTTTGTTCTACCAATTATGGAAAGAGGAACACTAAAATAGCCTGTTGCCACAGTCTGTGAACATTTGCCCTTGCTCAGAATGGCATCTTGAATCCTCATAGGTTGTTTCAAAGCTTAAGCCTCCAATGAAGAGCTCCTGCAGCTGTTCTAGCTCCTTGGGAGACTGAGAAATCCTGGTAGTGTGAAGGGATGCTTTTATGATGCTTACTTGGTGCTGTCCATAGGCAGAAAAGCAACATTTTTTGTGTGTGTGTGTGTGGTGAAGAGAGTTAAGATACTCTTTTAACAGCTTTCAACTTACATTTCAGTTATTAACTATAGTCACCTTGCTGACTATAAGGTTAACCAGTTTTTATAAAGCTGATTTCTTGAAGCATAACTTATAGTAACTACCCAATATTTAAAGTGCATAATTTGGTAAGTTGTAATAATACATACACACACATACACACATATTTATATATATGTCAATGAAGTCACCACCACTATTAAAAGATAGTTGGCTTTTAAATGCTTTTTGATTTTTTTACTCTCTCTGCTTTTCTTTGTGTAATTTCAGTTGCTCTGTGTTCAAATTCACTGATCTTTTCTTTGTCAATGTCTAATCTGATGTTAATCACATCCAGTGTATTTTCATTTCACACATTTCAGTTTTCATTCCTAGACATTCAATTGAGATCTGTTTTTGTATCCTCCATGTCTTTTAACCTTTGAACAAATGAAATACAATTATAATAACTATTTTAATATATCTTCTACAAATTGTAACATCTGTGTCAACTTGGGTCAATTTAGATTAACTTTTCTCCTTACTATGGGTTATATTTTCTTCATTTATCTGGTAATTTTTAAGTGGGTGCCACAATTGTGTATTTTACCTTATTTGGGGCTGGTTAGGTTAGTAAGCCTATAAATATTCTTAAGCTTTGCTCTAGGTGCATTTAAATTACTTGGAATTACTGGTCTTTTCAGAACTTGTTTTTATGCTTTGTTAGGTACTAAATCTAGAGCTAATCATTCTCCATTTTTGAGGCAAAGCCTTCTGTCTATGACACTCAGTACCTTGTGAATCTTGAGGTTTTCCACTGTGGCTGCTAAGAACGGGCACTATTCTTTATGTGACCACTGGGCACTGTTACCTTTGATCCTTTGGGTGGTTTGTTTCTGGGCTTTGGATAATTTCCTCCTGCATATGCTGACGAGATCTCTTGTGAATGCTGGCGGGAGACCTCTGCAACCTCTAGAGTTCTCTCTGTGTAGCTCCATCTTCTCTGGCATGCTGTTCTGCTAACTCTCTGCATTGACCCAGCTTTGTCTCCTCATCTTGGGTCTACTTGAGTTGCCTCTTCCTGTGCTGTGACCTGGAAACTTGGGCTAAGAAGCTTGGGCAATTGTAGTCTTATCTCCTTTGTTTTTCATCTCTCAGGGGTCACTGCCCTTTGTTACAGAGCGGATAGCCTCTTGGAAACTTTATTTTCCATTTGGTTTGTCTGTTTTGGTCATTTCAGGTAGGGGGGTAAGTGTAGTTCCAGCTGTTTTGCTTGGGAGTGGAAATCTATCAGCTTTACTTTGGTTGGTATTTTCACTGCTTTCAATATTTCTGTATTTTTCTATTAGATTTTATTTCTTCATCTAGTCTAATAGTCTCTATGCTTCTCTTTAGCTGGATGAAATAGTTTATTTATAACTTAATAGCATTTCTGATATATTATATTTCAAACTTGTCAACTTATTTTGTACTTCCAAGTCCCTCAATGTTTTCTTTTTCTTTTGCTGTCCTTTTAAACCTTCTTTTGGATTGGCGTTTTTAAGTCTTTGCGTATTACTAATGTGTACCAATTTGGACACTATACATTCTACTTCTATTATTTGAGTGATTACCCTTAAAATCAAGGCATGTAGTTAATTTGTCAAAATGTAATGTTAATAAGTAACTTTTTACAATATTTCTTATTTTTATTTCCAATAAACATACTTATATTATGTGTGATAACCGGAATCTCCATATGTATAATTTATGAATTTAATTTGTAAGATCATGCTCTTTGGAACTTAATTATGAAAACTCTCTTAAGTCCTGGCTTAAGGTATATTACTCTGGAGAGAATTTGCATTTGCTGTACTTAGTCTAGGATTGTGATACATATGAGACTTCTTTAACTTATTATTCAGATTGTCTGAATTCCATACATAATCTTCCTGAGTTAGTATCTCAAGGGAGCCCTTTATACTTCTTCTTTTCTTCTGTCTGAAGATTCAGACAAGCAAATTTCCATGTCTCCCTTCATGGAGTTGCTTTTCCTACTTGATTTTACACAGACCCTTAAGGGTCTCAGATACACCTTCCCAGTCGTGTAGGCCCAGGTCCTTTCTCCTTTCCTCCAGGAAAAACCCACAAAAAAGAAACTCCAGGTTGCTATTGATGAGTAGATGTCTTTAGGGCAGCTGGCTGTCCAGCACTCACCCATCTGGATTGGTGTTTTTGTTTCCTGTTTGGCTTGTGAGGATTTCGTTTTTGTCATGCCATCTCTGCTATATACATTTTGATTTAAAAAGTTATTTAAAAGCATTTCATACAGCCTCTTGGTTTCTTTGTACCTGGATGTTTTTTCAAGGTATCTGGTCTGAAATATTGTGATAAATAGAAATCCAAGCTTTTTATTTTCTACTCAACTGCTAACATCCTCCAGACTAGTGTTCTACTAGCAGTTGTTTGGAAGATGCTCTGCCATGCCAAGATGATTTCAGTTTAAGGAGGAACTTTCTGTTAGTGTCCAGAGCACAAAGGATGCTGAGGAGGTGATGAGTGGTCTGGAGGTTTTAGGGTACAGACACGATGACATTTTTATTGGTAATTTTGGAGAACAACATATGCATCATACCCAGAAGAGTGGAGAGCTCACCTGCTAAAACTCACTATTTTGTGGTATTGGTGAGCATAGTGGTAGAAATGAATTATTATTTTCTGGGTGCCTGTTGAATATGTGGCATACATGGTACTGGAAACTGACATGAATTTTCTTATTTAATTCCTTATTACAACCTTACTGTAGTATTATTATCCCTAATGCACAGATAGGAAAAGTGAGGTTAAAAGGAAATATACTTCCTAAGGTCACAAGTTAAGTGACTAGTTAAGGGTCACAGTTGAATTTTGAGCCTGGTGACTTCAAAGTCAAGGTGCATCCCTTTATACCATGCTGATGATGGTCCCTGCACTAGAAAGGTAGAGAGGGGTGAGGCTGTCTCAACCATCTCCCAGGGGCAGCTGAGTTGATTCCTTCCTGCTTTTGCTTTATGCTCCTCTATGTTCTGCTTAATTCTCCATCATTCAGATTTTCAGTTGCTGTTTGAAAGAGAGAATTATATACAACCCCAAATCAATTTTTGCTAAAAACGGAGTACTTCCAAGTACATGCCACTGGGGGATCACATAATGGCATCACTTTGATTTTTACTGCAAATGCTTAGCGTGGTAGTAAATATGCTAGACCATTTAGCAATTTCAATGTTCTCTGAGAGCTTATTAGGTCCTGTCACCTCTACACATATGGCTGCTCCTTGGGCAGGAGGGATGCTCCCACCCCAACAGCCTGCTCCTCCCGAAGACAGATGTCGCAGTGGTTGGGGCCTGGTGGCTGCCCCTCACACCAAGGGCAGAGAGTTGGGAAAGCGGCTCTTTGAAGGAACTGCTGATAGTATTTCTTCAGTAAAGAGTCTGACTCCCATTTCTGATGTTTGACTGCTGACAGCTTAAAGCCCACTTCCCTTTCTCCTCCTGCCCCACATCCAGACGAGCTTATTAGAAAGGGTAATTCCTGCTTTGTCATCACTGGGAAACTCAAACCACTCAAGCTCAGGCCCTTACCCTATTCCCGTTTCACAGTCATCTGGAACTCTAACCTGGTTCTTCCTCATTGCTCTTCCAGGTCATTTTTGGACACTTGGGAGCCTCTTTTAATGTTTGCAGGATCTTAATAATCCCTTTCTCTTGTTCCTGATAGTAGGAATTCATTCTCTCTTTTCCCCTATTTCCGATCAACTTGCCTAGAAAGGTATCACTTTTGTTGATATTTTAAAATATATATTTGGTTTCATTGGTTCTCCTTTATTTTTGTTTTCCATTTTATTTATTTCTGTTTTTATTATTTACTTCCTTCTGCTTACTTTGAATTTGCTTTTATTTTTCTAGTTTAAGGCAGAAGCTTAGATCATTTATTTTAAACCTTTTATTTTTCTAATAGAAGCTTTCCAATGCTATAAGTTATTCTTTATGTCCAGCGTTAACTTCAAAAAGAAATTTTGACATGTTGTATTTTCATTTTTTTTTTTTTTTTAGTCAATGTATTTTCTAATTTCCCCCGTGATTTATTCTTTGGGCCATGGGTTATTTAGAAATGAGTTGTTTGGTTTCCAAATATTTGAATATTATCCATATATCCTCCCTTTATGCCTATTTTAGTTTCACTGTGGTCAGAGAATATTATCTGACTGACTTTAACCCTTTTAAATTTATTAAGACTTGTTTTGTGGTCCAGAATCTGGTCTATCATGTTAAATACTTACTGGGTGCCCTAGAAAGAATGTGTCTTCTGAGGTTATTGTAGAATATTCCATTAAAATCAGCTAATTCAGGTAGTGTTGCTCATGTCTTCTATGTCCTCATTAATTTTCTGTTTATTGGTTGTTACTTAGAGAGTAGTGTTGACATATCTGTTCAGAATTGTGGATTTGTCTATTTCCTCTGGTGGTTTTGTTTCTGCTTTGTGCATTTTAAAGTTCGTTATTAGTCATTTAGCAATGTTAAGCAGGTTTATTAGGCATGCACTCAAGAACAACACCTGAGAAACAGGATGGGCAGAAGGAAATTTTGAACACTAATACAGTTAGAAGACAGATCCTAGTTAGTGCTTTGGGGTGTCATATTGAGCAACCACATTGACTGGTCATCATGTGTTGGCTGTTCTCAGGAAGGTGACAGAACCCTAAATCGAAGTTTAAGCTCCTTTTTTGGTCAAGAGGAATTTCTGAAGTGGACTATGGTTGTCATCTACCTGCCACCAATGCTCCCGGCAGCTAAGAGTGTATGTCTCACTCCTGAAGGAGAAACAAAGGTTGTACATGAGAGCATCCTCTACATGGACAGAAGACCTTCCTTCTGTAATGAACTTGAAACTTTCAGTGCTAGTGGTGCTATAGTCTTTCAATTCCTGTAGTATACATTTTTGGCACGTCCACCAATGATGAACTTGAATTGTTATCTGATTAAGTTGTAAGGATCTAGAAAACCAGGTGTCATCTTTACAACCTTGTATCTTCCAAAGTGACTATCATAGTATTGTGCTCATTTACTGGTAGAGTACTAACCTCAAAAAGAATCCTTTGGATCACCTCATCCAAACCACTCATTTTACAACTAGGTAAACTGAGGCTGAGAGAGGTTGTATAACAAATAAGTATCTGACCTGAGTCTAGAATTGAGACGTGTTAACCTGTAATTCAGTGGTCTATTCACTGAACCGGGTTGTATCATAGTGCGTCATCCTTTAATTAGTTGAGTGTTTACTACATAGTTGAGTGTTTACTACATTCTCTCTTCACATCTGTTTGGTCTAAATGCAGGAACCAAAGGTAGCTGGGCTTGGGAAGTGCCTATGGTTTTGAGAACTGCTGCAATATCCCCCTGTCCCCCTGGCTGAAGCCCCAGAGGCCCATTGGGGTCCTCAGGGGATAATTCCTGACCCTCACACTGCAGCGCTTCAGGGTCAGAGAGTGGTCCCCTAGCGTGAGGACAGAGATTGGCGGGAGATACTCATTTTCCCTTGAGCCAGATTTGACTGTAATGCTCCTGGGCTCAGGTGGTTTCAATTAACCTGCACGTGCTTATTGAGACCTACTATGCATCAATCACTTCATCTTTCCTTCCCTTATTTGCTCCTCTGCTGACTCCTATTCCTTAATTTACATTCCAAGAACCTTTTCTTCTCCAGTACTCCCTGGAGAGACTGAATCATTTCTCTGTTTTATTGTTGAACTTTCTCAGAGTCATCCAAGTTGCTCTCTCTCCCTCCCTAACCTTTCACTGACTCCCCATCCCTGCGCCATCTCTCCCTGTGATACAGTCTGATTCTCTGAATTTCCCAGTGTCTTTACAATAAATGCCTTTCCTTTAGTTGAAGTGCCTTTCTGTTCCTTGTAACTAAACAATTTCTAAGACATTCTCATTTTCTCAATTTGCCTCACTGACCTCTGCACAATGATTAATATACTCTGACTCAGGGCGTTTTTCCCCCAGGCCTCCAAAGAAATGGGGGTTTCTTTGTTCAAGACCGAGGAGACCTAGGGATACCCACGTCTCGTCTTGCCTTAACCACCCATTTCCCCGATGTTCTTGAGGTGGCTGTATGCACATGTAGCAAATGGCTGCCCATGAATCATCCAATTATTGGTTGAGCTAGAGCTTGAGACCTCACTCTGAGGACTTTCTGTAAAATTGGCTGGAACATGCAGCTTGCGCTCAAGTCCGTGGAGATCTTTGCATCCTGTGTTCAGGCTAGAGAAGGCAGTGACTGAGTTCCTGCTGTTGAGATGGGCAGCGGAGGGAGGGCTGTCAATGGCCTCAAGTCTTACTGGCGAGACCAGCAGTTGACTTGTTCTCTGCTGGGGTCTTAGCGGGGGTGGGGGTGGTGGTGTCCATAAAGGGATGGGATGGTCGTGGAGAGCTCATTGCCCACGGAGCAATCAGAGTGAATCTATTGACTTTTCCCTCTTTTTTTTTTTAATTAAAGTCCTTTTTTAAATTAAGGTAACATTGTTTTACATACTGCGTATGATTCAGAGGTTTAGGTACACTCTTCTTCAGAGTGATTTATTTATAAAAATTATTTTCCTTGAGGTGTGGAGACACAGGTAGGGAAAGCAGAGGAACACCGTTCCTGAACAAAATCTGATACTCACCACCTATTAACCATAATTCATTTTTAGTCGACACACTGATATACTTGACCTTTGGTTTCTACTTTAATTATTCTTGCTCCAATCAAATGCTTATTCTGAAAGTAATTGGGTCTATATAACCGTTTTGCCATTCACTCACAAAGTAGTTTATTTGTTCATTTAGCAAAAGTTTACTGAGCCAGGCAATAGAAATAAACAGCCAATCTGTCAGGCCTCTAGTCTAAGAGGAGATGAAGACCAGGAGATGAAGAAGGGCTGGGAGCCCGCAGATTTATGAACAAGGAAGGGCCACAAGGCATTGCCAGAGAAGCCTGGACCGTGTACAAGGAGAAAGGAAAGGGGGGGGGTGCTTTGCGCACGGCCCACTTCTGGCTTCCACCTTGTTTCACCTCCAGCCCAGGCGAGGATCTCCTTCGACTTTGCCACTTGACCAGAGAAAGCAAGACCCTTCTGGCTGGACTTCCCTGGACTTTGTGATGGTTTTTGGTCAACAGTAACCCCAAGAACAGGTCATGAGTGCTGAGAGGGTACAAGCAGACGTCTGACGAATCTCTGAACTTTAGGCTTTGGAGGCTGAGGAGGGCAAAGCATTTGTCGAGGGTGACCAGGGGCCGCTCTCACAGCAGGCTCAGAACGGAGAGGTGCCCACACACTGCGTTGTCTGGATTGGAAGGTGCCTGGACATCTTCTAGTTCAATCCCCTCAGCCAGAGGATGAGAAAACAGACCCACTCTGGGAAGGATGTAGGTTGAACCAAAGTCACAGTCAAGGGCAAGATGTGGGTACTGGCCTCCCAGTCAGAGACCCCTCATGGACACCTTGCCCAGGCAGCCTTATTCCCAGGCTGGGGATGCCAGTCCCTCTCTGAAGGGCATGCCCAGGGTCTCGCACTCACAGAGGCTGGTGATAGACTGTAATAGAGCTTCCTGGCCTTCTGCTTCCAGCTTTCTCTTTCTGCTCTTCTCAGATGGGAAGCCTCCTGGTCAGCTCCTGGAACTCTTGATTCTTCCCTTTTCTCCAGTTTATAAGATTTCCACAGCTTCCTGCTTCTCTCACCGTGACTGGTTCATTTTGTGCTGAACTAGCCTCTCTCACCCCTCCCCTGAACCCCACCCCCCAGGGAGTTCCCAGCAGCCCCTCCTTCCCTGGACACAGACTCTAGCTCCTCCCAGGGACTCTGTCCTGTTCTGTGACTGTCCCGTTCTGTGACATAGAGCCTTTGGCTGTCTGGTCACCCTTACTGCAAGCTTTCTTGCAGTAATTCTTTTAGATACATTAGGCAAAATATATAAGACAACTAAAGAGATACATGATAATGAAAAACATCGATCAAAACATAAACACTGAAATTTTTGATATAACAATACATGTGCCTTTTAGTCAGTGTATTAAACTACAAATTCCAATGGATGATCCAGTCGCTTCTATAATATTGAAGTAGCAATGAGTGCAAATAATATTGTAAGCTATCTGTAACAGCTGTTACGTGATATGAAAATATTTGTAATTTTTATTACTGACAAGTCACAGGCACTGCATATATTGCTGTAGTTTGCTGTCTACATTCATATCAGAAGAAAATGCTAAATTTTAGTTTAGTTTAGTAAAAAAATGAAATATTTTTCCTATCCAAGCTTATGAAACCCTCCCCCCGATTATTATGCACATTGGTAGATTTCAGATCCAGAAATTCTATCCTAGACTATCTCACAACTTGAAATGTTGTATCTGTGTAGATAATACTGAGATTTATCTTCAGATCAGAATATCCATTTGGATATCTCATAGGCATCTATAAAACTCAATGTGTCAAAAATGAACTTTTGGTTTTATGCCCCCAAACAGCTTCTCATTTTTCCCCTCATCTCAATAAATGTCACCTCAATCCTCCTTAGTGCTGAAGCCAAAACCCTGGAACTCATTGTCTACACTTTCATACCTAATATACAAATCATTCTGCCATGAGTTTATTTACCAAATATTTACTCAGTGCTTCAACTATATGCCAAGCACTGTTATAGGCATTGTGAAGTCAACAAAGTATAAGACAAATCCTTGCTTTCATGAGACATTATTGTGAAACATTGAGAATAAGTAAAATAAAATATTGTATATATATCCATATATACACATGGCATATATATATACATAGATACACAGGTATGTACATTGACAACTAATAAAATATAGTGCATATATACTAAATTAGATATCAATTAGTGCCTCTAAAATATTTCATCTTCAAAATATTTCTCTGGTGTTTCTACTTCTTTCCATATCCACAGTGATGTCTTCAGTCTAAGCTACTTTAGAGTCTTGCTTGCAAGTTTCCTAGCTACAATTTTTGTAGCCAGTCTTGTTCTGCTCTGATCTTTCCCAAGGTGGCAGGCAAAATGAGGGGAGAATCATGCACCCCCTCCCCACTAAAACTCTTCAGTGACTTCCCACTGTACTTAGAATACCCCAGAATCCTTACCTGGGGGGCCCATGGGGACCAGACTTTTGCTTATCCTTCTCCTTCCCCCTCCCTCTACTCTTGGCCCCTACTGGCCTTGAAGCTCATTGAGGACATCAGTTTCTTGCACTAGGACCTTTGTCTGCCTCTAAACCTGGCAGACTCCTAATCACCCTTCAAATCTTAACTTAGTTAACCTTTATCTAAAATGCCATCCCCTTGAGGAACCCGTTCCTCATCTGTCAATCTGAATTATGTCCCTCTCTCATTCTCCCTTAGAGCAACTTCTTTTCCTTTATATAACAATTAGTTAAAATTATCATTTCATATATATTCAAGTGCCTTACTTAATTTCTGTTCTCTCACTACACTGCAAGTTCCAAGAAGGCATGAATCCTGTCTGTTTTGCTCACCTGCTCTGTAACAGTTCCTGGCAGAGTGTTAGCACTTAACAATGTGTAGTTGAATGAGTTATGAGTTACTGTATCTTTCATCTCTGACATCTGCCCCCAAACTCATCACATATTCTAAGTTCATACTTCCTCTTTGATGCACAGGCATAGTAAAAGCTCTATCTCTACTTAAGTTATTCTCAATCTAATCAGCTACACCTGTTTTTAAGTTCAACCATCCATCCATCCAATCATTCACTTAACAGTTATTTATTGAGCACCTTCTAATTACAAAGCATCATGCCAGGCAGTCTGTAAGACCAAGGGATGAATAAGACATGACCTTGGCTTCAAGACATTTACAACCTAGAAGAGGATTGAAGAGGTCCCCCAGCCCTTGGGGAGCTGATTCATGATAAGCGGAGTTGGCGGTGGTGAGGTGCCCACGCTGTGGATGAGATTCCCAACTAGAGATTTCAGGAAAGCTTTTATGGAGAAGGTGGCCTCTGAGCTGGGTCTCGAAGGGCGGCCAGCATGTAGGCAACCGTGGCCTAGATGGTAGAGGAGCGATCCAAGATAAAGAAACAGCGGCAGCAGCACTGGCTGGCTGGGTTCCTGATGGAAGGCCTGGCCTGTCAATGGGGCCTCCTCCTTGTGCCCTCACTTGGCCTGTCCTTAGTGGGTATGTGTGGAAGGAGAGAAACATTTCTCTTCTTAGCAGGCCACCACTACTGTTGGATTCGGACCTTACTGTTATGACCTCATCCAATCTTAATTACTTCCAGAAAGTTCTAGTTCTAAATATAGTCACATTGGGTGTTAGGGCTATAGCATATGAATTCGAAGGGGTTCATACTTGGGTCTACAGTGTAGGGCAAATGAGTGTCTTCAGAATCAAAGATCATTAACGCGTGTAATTCTGAGGCTTTCAACTTGTGTTTCAAGGAGCATTAGGTACCCCAAAAAGTACCTCTGGGAACACCTTGCCTCCAAGGGACAAAGTATAGGTGGACTTCATGCAAAAAAATGAAGCTAGACTACTACCTCACACACTGCACAAAAGTCAACTCAAAATGGATAAAAGACCTGGATGTAAGACCTGAAACCATAAAATGTATAGAAGAAAATATAGGCAAAACTCTACACGACATACATCTCAGCAAAATCTTGAAAGACACATCCCCCAAAGTGAAGGAAGTGAAAGACAAGATAAACAGATGGGATTACATCAAAATAAAAAGCTTCTGTACAGCGAAAGAGACATTAACCAAAACTAACAGACACCCTACCAACTGGGAAAAGATTTTTGCACACAATACATCTGATAAAGGACTGATAACAAAAATTTACAAGGGACTCACACAACTCAACAATAACAAAGCCAACAACCCAGTCAAAAAATGGGCAGAAGAGCTCAAAAGTCACTTCTCCAAAGAAGAAAAGCAAATGGCCAACAGATACATGAAAAAATGCTCAACATCACTTATAATCAAGGAAATGCAAATCAAAACCACTATGAGATACCACCTCACACCTGTGAGGATGGCACACATTAAAAATACAGGCAACAACA
>PVIJ01003770.1:109169-128961 GCA_004024925.1 Scalopus aquaticus | reverse complement strand
TTCCATGCTGAATAGTACTCCATTGTGTATATGTACCACATCTTCTGGATCCAATCATCTATTTTTGGACATCTGGGTTGCTTCCATACCTTTGCTATTGTGAATAGTGCCGCAATGAACATACGGGTGCATGTATCCTTTCCGATTAGTGCTTTTGTGTCCTTTGGGTAAATTCCCAAAAGTGGTATTGCTGGGTCGTGCTTTGTTTTTCATGTTCCACATAGGAGAGATACCATTCAGTGATTGTCTTTCACACTGACTTATTGTTTAGCGTAATCACCTCAAGTTCTATGTTGTCAAGAAAGGCAATCTTTTCAAATAATTGAGTGGTATTCCATTGAGTATATATACATATACTGCAACTTCTTTATTCAGCCATTTATTGAAGAAATTTCTGGTTGTCTCCATGTCTGGTTATTGTGAATTTTTTGTGAATTATTTTTATGAATTTATTGCTATTATCATAGGGGTAATTAAAAAAAGTCTTTGAATAGGATTTATGTATTCCTAGATAAGATTGCTTTGGAGAAGCAGAATCTATTTTTTGCTTTAAACTTCTTTAAACGTAACAAATTACCTCTTTTGCATTACTTCCAAGGCTAAATATTATACATTTTGTTTAGAGCACAGTGGATGAGTTTGTGTTTGTATATAATCACTCTTACATGTTTGCTTAGATGGGTCTGTTCTACTCTTTTGGGTGTTATAAAGTAAATGCTTTAATATGATTAGCTTCTGAAATAAAAAGAACTATAATGAGAGGGAAATAGATGAAGAAAGTACAAAAAAAAAAAAAACAACCCCACACCATCCAAAAATACTGATGTTCTATGCATATTAAATCAGGCACCTTCAGTTAAAAACAGGCTGTTACCATCCTCAGTAAACTCGATGCATACAAAGCACAGGACCTCTCTGAAATCACTTAGCTAACTTTAGGACTGAACTTGTATTTAGTTCTGTAAGAATCTATATTTTGTTATCAAGATCCTCTCCACTGCTCAGTTCTTAACTCAGGTTGTCTTATGTTCTTATTGTTACCTAGAAGTCCTGCATATCTCTAAATGTCTGACATGCTACAATTTGTATTGTCACAATATTTTATTTGACTTCTTAGCAAATTTAAAAGGTGATAAATGAGAACACCCTGTTCTTTTTAACCAGCTTTCCTTTAAGTTACAAAGTAGTAGAAATAATGAAGTTACCTTAATGAAAGAACGGAGAAGTGAAATAATATTCATTGGTTAGACTTAATGCAGTGTTCTAGGCATTTCTATATAATTTATCTCATTTAGTCCTTTTTCAATGATTTCCATTTGTAACTGAAAAAAACTGAAGCACAGAAGGTTAAGAAGGTTACCCATAAATGATATAATTAAGATACAAGCCAAGATACAGTAAATCCAAACCATTAATCTTGGATATGATCTGAACATCATACTAGATTATAGACCTGCAGGAACCTTGTAGGAGCAACATAGCACTCCATGAAATGATGTGTCTGCCATAGTTGTTAAAATGCAACTTCTGGTTATACAGAAGGAAGCTAGCAACTATAAAATTCCCTGGCTGATCTTGTATGGTGGAATTTAAAATAAGTCAATTAAGGTCAAAAACTGTAAAAAATAAACTGGAGGTGATTTTTGAAAAGAACTGTGACTGACGACCCTAGCAAGCAGCAGGGTGGAATGTCTCATTTTGTGCAGGTGAAGTCAGTAGTACTTATCAAACCTTCAGAGTATGCACAGCACTATACAGTGAAAAATGGGGGAAAAAAGCCTCAAACGGCACCATCTCCAGGCAGCAATCTGTGTTTCTTTTAAGAATGCAATTGTTTTGATATTCTGTGATCTTAGGAGTCTTATGGAATAAACGTTTTCTATGTACTATGAAGTACTTTAGAATCAAAAGTGGTGTTTATTATGTTGTAACGAATACTTATATACATTTTCTCCCCTCCTTTGCCATCAAGTTTCTGATTTCTTGGCAACAATGGCCTATCCATCTTCCTATTCCTTTTTGTGTCCATTATATCATTCCTGTTTTGTAGGTGCTAAATAAGTTTTGAATGAATTATTTATATATAACTTTTACTGTTACAAATGGGCTAGTATGTTTGTCTGGATGAGGCATCCTATAAGTTTTATCATAGTAGTACAGCTACTTATGTACACCTGAATAAAAATGAACCCCATGCCCTTGGGGAAGATCATTCTTTGTGAACTGCAGAACCAGTGTAGAGAAAAGATGATCTCACCGAACACCCTATTGCCAGCCAATCAGGGAGAGCTAGTCCTCTCTCATCTGGTTTTCCCACCAGAGTTAGACATGTAATTCACACAGTTTCAGAAATGTAATTTTAACCATCTTTGCCTTCTTTAGGGAGAGGTAACTATATATAAGTAGTACCTGCTAAAAACATTCTGAATTGAAACAACTGCCCTAGTCTGTTCTAACTTAAATTGGTAATTCTGAAACTAAATCCTGTCAAAATCAGACTTTAGGGTTTTTTCCTCATTGAGATTTCTCTAGCATGGTATAAAATACTTCTGATTGCCCCTTAAATGTCTCCTTGTGCTCTATGGTAATTACTGATTACAGGGTATTCACTCTATTCAAGTGTAGGTTTTACCTGGATCTTGGAATCTCAGGCATGTAGCCCAGTGCACAGTGGACCCCAGTATGTATCCTTAAGGGCTCTGCAGTTAAGGGAACAGTGCGGACTTCTCAGGTCCCATCACATGACAGCTTCCCTGGAGAGGGTTAGGAGCACACAATTAAAAAAATTGAGCTTCAGCTTTCCTCTGTCATTCTAGTTCTGGTGATGATATAGGACTTCTTTTGAGAAACATGTCACTCTCAATTTGGCAGTCCATTACTTTAAATAGTTCTTACTGTTTTGTTTGTTCATGGTCAGGGTTATATATAAAAATTATGAGACTATTTTTGAGAGTAGCTTTTCTATTGAAAAGCATGGCAGGGAAGTGCATTTAAAATAACTAATGGAATCAAGAGTGTTTGTTGGCTGGTGTTAAAATACAAAAACAAACAAGAAACCTTGTTTGTTCTTTTCCCATTTTAAATCATGCATAACAAAAAAATTATTCTGATATGCATAAAAATAATGCTAACGATATCTAGGAGAGATCTTTTATTATCATAGGGCTTAAAAATTCATATACCAGTAAAAGACCACCAGATACCCAGTAGTATAAACCACATCCAGTGAGATGAAAGGTAGGTGGCAGATGCAAGTGGAATTTGAAGTACGTGGTTTTCTGTTTGGTCAGTTATGTTGATATCCTCTTTTCTTTTTTCTTTTTTAGGATTTATTTATTTATGCATCCAAGAATAGGGGTGTGGGCCAGAGGTGTGTGTGTTGGGGGTTGTGAGAGGATTCACCAGAGACAGAGTGGGGAGCAGAACAGGCAGATTGACTGAAGTACACTGCTGAGGGGAGCAGTGGGAGAGGTAGGAGAGGTCTGCTGGCCATGTGGGAAGCTCCCTGGCCTGGGATTGAACTCATGTTGCAGTGGCTGCAGATAACTTCATACTGCTGAGACTTAGCCGTTGCGCCACCAGGAAGGCCCGATACCCTCTATTGTTAATGAATGATGAAACTCATTTAAAATTAGTAGTTACCAGAAGGGAAGTGGGAAAGAGAGTGGGTAAATCAGAAAAAAGGGGACAGATTTGAATTTTTTCAACATGTAGGATGTACATGTTGAATCTCGACCTGTCACACCTGAAACTTAGATAATGTTATAATGCAGTGTTGCTTCAATGTATTTTTTTAAATTGATCAATAAAAATCATAATAAAATTAAAAAAATTCTTTTAAAACCTCCCCTGTGGAATTTTTTGAGGTAACCCTAATGCATTAACCTCTCACTGGCTTCAGAGCAGTGAGAGAAAGGATTGTGAATATCTTGTTTTGTATTAATTTCTCACATTTTTCTCTAACCAAAATGTAATTTCCTTGAATTAGGGGTCATTGACCTGAAGTAGTTTTTAATTATACTTCTTCTTACACAATCACATAGTAGGCATTTAAAAAGTGCTTGCTAAACAAATCTTAGCTTCTAATGGATGTCTCTGAGGGTTTTTAATAAATTTCCTCACTGAGCCCAATTTCTGGGATTTGTTCCAATGTATTTTATTTGGTTTAATCTTTTGCAGTGAAGAATTACAACTTTGCTGGTTTCATAAAATGTTTCATACTTTTAAAATAAATTAATGCAGGGAAAAAAACAAAATTTGAATAATAACTCTAAATCCTATCATCCGAGATAATTTTCCCCAGTGTTTTATAAACATTACTTGACATATCTTAATATGTATCTATAACCAGAGAGCATATTAAAAAAAACTATATTATACCATTTTAATTAAAAGTACTAAATTTAATTAATTTTAGGCTGAGTAATAAAAAGAATAATAGATAAAACAAAAAAACAAAGTTGCTAAACATTGCCATAGATAAATTCACACCTAAAAGTCATCTCATATGTTAAAAATATGGAAAAATACCCATTTCAATTTTGGACAGTATAAAAGATGGGGAAATAGTTGCACTTACAGTCCCTCCTACCTCCATGTTTTTGCAAGTTATAGTATCTTTTTAAACAGGTTGATAACATTTATATTGCACTTTGCAATCTTAATCCCCATAGTTTCTTTCACCCTGGTAATATATTTTAATGGATTCAGTGCTCCCCAACAGATGCTTTTTTACATAGCTTCTTCCTTTGTAAAGTCTCAGTGGAGTCATATCACAGAGGTTTACGTTTTCCTGTGATAATATTTTTTGCCTTAAATCTTAATCTTTGAAGCCCATTCTTTGAACTTTTTCAGAATCATTTCTTGATAATTTCTTTGAGTAACAAAGAACGCCTTCGTTTTGAACTCTCTCTGTATTTCTTGTTACGTAAACCCTTTGTCTGCCTTTCGCATGTTCTCCTTCCCTCTGTATGAGTGTATGTCGGTGTGTGTACAGATTAACACATCAATTCTGTGTAGGTAGGTTCCCTTCTGGGAAATATGAGTCTCGGCCAGCAGAAATACCTACTTATCAGCAGGTGCTCCTGCTACAGCCTTTACTCAGATTGGTGGTCTTCGAACTCCTTTTGGTCAAAATAATAATTTCCTTGACCCTGACTGGACACATTTCCCATGATTTTCATCATGAAGTCAACCTTACATAGCATAGACTCTCTTTGTGACAGCTTGGCAGTTACTGCTTCTCCTCTAGTTTCTCAACATCAACTATTTGGCACTCTCTGTGTCCAGAAATGAAACACTAAAATGACTGTACCCCCTTTTTTTCCTCTTTGGAGAGTATAGGGAGATGAGGTACCAGCTTTAATGAGATGACAATCAGGTATAATTGGATTGTTCTTTAGCTAATTCAGAGTAAGTATGTAAGGATAATTAAAATGGAATTAGACATCCTATGTAGCAACAGATTTAACAGTAAGTTCATCTGCTCTGCCTATGTGCCAAAGTTATAAACCATATTTTTGCTTAGATGGACATCTTTGAAATTGATCTTTTGCCTTTTTCACAAAAGACCATTATCTTCTGTTTTCTATGATATTCCTTTTTTTTTTTTTAAAGATTTATTTCTTATTTATACATACAAGCTGGGGTACAGGCCAGAGGCTTGGGGTGGCGAGAGGGTTCACCAGAGACAGAGCGGGGAGCAGAACAGGCAGATCAGAAATACACTGCTGAGGGGAGCAGCGGGCGAGGCAGGAGAGATATGCCGCGCCATGTGGGGTTCTCCCCGGCTGGGCGTCGAACTCGCGTTGCCGCTGCTGACAGCTCCACAGCGCTCAACCGCTGCGCCACCGGGGAGGCCCCTCTATGATATTCTTAAGGATTTTGAACCATACTAAATAGTAACCAACAGCTTAAGGTCTACTTCTCACCTTGCTCATAGTATGTTTTTTAAAAATTTTATTTATTTTTTTTATATCATTCATTCTTCCCTTTTGTACAATGCATGTTTTCTCCCTTGGTGTAGTCCCCATAAAATACCCATCACCAATTCACCCATGCACCAACACCAAAATCTCTTGTGTTCTTCCCTCCCGTTTTGCTCTCTCTCCCTCCCCCTCCTCTGCAGAGTGTCTCAGGTTAATAGTTGCCTGTTAATTTTGTTTTTTAATTTCTTGTAGTTATTTGGTTCTCCTAAATTCCTCCTATAAGTGATATCACCTGATAATTTCCTTTTTCTTTCTGGCTTATTTCAGTGAGCATAAGACCTTCCAGCTCCAACCGTGTGGCTGCAAATGGCAGGAGTTAATATTTTTGATGACTGAATAGTATTCCATTGTGTATATATCCCACATCTTCTTGATCCAGTCATCTACTTCGGGGTACTTGGGTTGTTTCCATATCTTTTTTTTGTTTTAAGTTTTATTTTTTCTGCTTTTCCTAACACGTCCTCTGAATCAGACACATTCTTGGTAAATAAGCCAAACTCCCTCATATTGAAAGTAATTAGACAATAGATAAAATGTAACCAAATCCCTTTACTTATTTTTTTCAGTATTTCTGTCTCTGGGTTTTACTTTGTCTCTACTTCTAAGAAAATAAGCTGCTTCTTCGTTCTTAGCTCCCTGGGTCTACTTTATTTTTGTGAAATCCTACAAAGGTAAAGAAAAATATAGATGCTAATAAAGGACTTATATACCATCACTTTGACTTAACACATTTTAGTTTATCATATTTTCTTTAGATTTTTTTTAAATAAATACAAATTTTGTGACCTTTTGTGTTCATGAGTGGGATTGTCCAATAGATTTTCTCTTTCATACAGTACTTGTTTTAGAGTAACAATTAGATTAACTTTATATGGTGAGTTAATGAACTTGCTTTCTTTACCTATTCTCTAGAATACTTATAAAATGAAATGGTGGGAGAGCCTGGAAGTATTGGTAAAATTAATCAAGAAAGTTATTTATAACACGTGCTTTGTGTGTATGTATATATGGGAGGTTGATTCATTTTTTATTAAGTTTTTATAAATTTATCCAAGTTTTCTATTCGCAACATCATGGATAAAATTGGACGGGATTATACTAAGCAAAATAAGTCAGAGGGAGAATGGTAACTTTGAAAATTTATAAGCTTTAATACTTTAGTTTATCTTCAAAGATATTGACAAAATTCATAATAATAATGCTTTTAAAAATCTGCTGTTAGTTTATGTGCCTTGTAAATCTACACTATATCTTAAATTACTACCCTTGCTTTCATTCGTGTTTGTTTATGCCATCTCTCACCAAAGGTTTATCAGTCTAAGAAAAAAAACCTTTTTGTTGTGATAGTTTTCATTTACCTTTCTATTTCATGAATGTGTACTCTTATTCCTATAACCTTTCCTTCCTTTTTTGCATTTTATTCAGTAGTTCAGTTATTTAATTCTTGAATTATACACTTAACTCTTAATTTTTCAATATTTTTCCTACTCCATACAATTTACCTTTAAAAGCAAGGTAATTGTTTGTTTGATTCATTGATTATTGAATTGTTAAAGTGCCCTTTCTTATTAAGACATAACACTTTCTTTGGTCTGATATCTCAGTTTTTGGCAAATATATTAAAACTAGCATTTTGTAATGTCAATTTCTCTTTTTAAATTTCCCAATTTAAAATTTTGAATGCAATGCTATTATAATAGATGCAGGTTTAAGGTTGTTCTATTTTCCCAATGAATTGTATCTTTATAACTAAGGAATTACCTTTCTGAACATCAGTAAGGTTTTCAACCTTTTGTGTCTGATGTTAATACTATAGTATTGCTCTTTTTTTTGTTGTTTAGAATCACAGCCTATCCTTAGTTTATCTCTCATTTTCATTATCAAAAATGTATATCTAATATAAGCATCATACAACTGAATTCTGTACTTCTAAATCTTTTAAAATCTGATATGAAACTGCATTTATGTTGCCTGTGTGGAAATTAATTTTCTTATTTGTGTTCTTTTGTGCCTTTCAATTTATTGAGTTTTTCTTTCATTCATTTATTTGGGAGTTATAATTATTTCTTGCTTCTTCCAATAGGCATCTATAGAACTTTAACAAGTAACGAACTAGTGTTTATCTCTCTTGTTTCCATACAAACGTATACTTTTTTTTCTATTTTTACTTCCACTTTGCTTTATCTTTTGTAAGTTATTAGTATTGTTTTTTCAGTTAGTGTTTACTAAGATTTATCCATGTTTATTAGTATTTAGTTTACTATGGCCACTTTTTTCTTCATTGTCTTACTTTGTTTGTTGGGAACATCCACTAATGGTTATTTCAGCAAGATCCTCAAGGGATAGAATTTCCATTTTGGATACTGAAAATGTTCTTATATTATTATTGCCATTATTACATTTTTAAAGAGTCTTTGTTATTAATGAAACTGTAAGTTGACTCTTATTTTCTTTTGGTCTTTTGAAGTTATACTACTGTTACCTGTTATTTATTGATGATGAGTTTCTTTGCTTTATTATCATCCCATTGTAGATAACACTGGTCAACAAATTTTTACAAGAGTCATGTTATTGAAATAAAATTAGTCATTTCCTATCAATTTTTATGTGCTCAACACGAATATGACAGTCAAATTCTAATCTTGGCACCAGGTTTTTTTGTAATCTGCAATAAATGGATGTTTACATCATGAAATGCATGCCATAGTAAGGCCTATGGTTAATACCTGTGAAAAATCAAGTCCTAGACAACTTCTTAGATTTCTTTGCTTCTCTGTTGTTCAGCTGTTCAGGAGCATCTCTGGGGAGTGTCTAGCAGTAGTCAGCCAGCATTCTAGTGGACCATTTTCCCTGGTATCTTTGTGCCATTGATGCGCTATATTGATGAAAACATTCGCCATGTTCATCACTAACCATACCACAGTTTTCAGGGAAGAAATCCAGATGGGAATGAAGGAAGTGGATCTTTAGAGACATATTGCAGCCAAGTTTCTGATAGTGCATCAGCATGTCTTCTACTAGTTCCTTGTAGTTTTCTGCCCTGACATTCCCAAGAAACTTTGTAGGCACTAGGTGAAAAGAATCCCATGCTTGTTTCGCATCACCCTGCAGCAAGTTGTTTAACTGGTCATCTTTGAAGAGCTCTCGAATCTGAGGACCCACAAAAACTCCCTCTTTAATCTTCACTTCGCTGAGTCAAGGAAATTTTTCATTCAGGTATCAGAAAGCTGGTGAGGTCCAGTCAGTGGCTTTCACGAAATTCTTCATCTTGATTATAATAATTCTGCCTTGTTCTTGGATAAGTCCAAATTATGAACCAGGTCATTAGTTCTTCCTGTGTTAGTCTGTGTGGGGTTGAAGATGCACCACAGTGAAAATCTGGGTCACTGCACGCTGATGGAGCAGGAGAAGAACGGGTCGGCTCACCCTTGTCCTCATCAGATGAATCAAGAGAATATTCTGCTGGAGGTTCTGGAATAGGAAGTCCCTCACCATGTGGAACTGGTCTCAATGCAGACGGAATGTTTGGGTATACTATTCTTGACTTCTTTTGCTTCGTTATTCTGCCATAAAGAGGAGGAACCAAGCAGAAGTAACTTTTATGTGGTTGCTTGGCTCTCTCCACATCATGGGGACTGCAAACGGTATTGATGGTCTTTTGCCATTTAACCACTGTGAAAACTGTGTTGTACATGTAGCACAGCATATATGCGGGGCCAGGGCTTGTCTTGGTCACCAACC
Source organism: Scalopus aquaticus (assembly GCA_004024925.1). Lineage (NCBI taxonomy): Eukaryota > Metazoa > Chordata > Mammalia > Eulipotyphla > Talpidae > Scalopus > Scalopus aquaticus. Next base: position 119,233 of record PVIJ01003770.1, on the reverse strand, counting down.
TTGCATCCGAAGTCAAGATGATAAGCCTTCTTCACTTGAGAAGTGATACTTTTCTTCTGCTTGGCAAATGTCACTTCCCCACAAATAGAGCAGAAATTGTCCACGCTGTTAATGCACTTTTGAGGCATTACTGTTCTGTATTGTGCCCAAATGGATAAAATAATAACAGTTCTATGGAACAGTAGCTTCAACTGTCTCGCACAAAGTCTGAAATATTTTCAGTGCTCAACCTTTCCGACAGGGCTTTCTATAGTGCATTACTGACGTCAGCTTACTTCAGCAGCTTCCTGGCAGTAGTATTGCATTGCATCAGAAAATGAAGCAATCAGCTCTGGATGATGTATGCATGATGGTATTATGCAATGTGATGCAATATATATCATTTTAGGCTGATTTAGGCTGTTGTTGCAGTCCTACTGGATAAATTTACACAGTGAAACATATCAAATGAATTATATGGAATATCTTCAAAACAAGAGCTAATAAAAAATTTTCAGGGTTATATTCATGTTCAGCACACCAAGATACTACAAATTAGGGCCTTTAAAGTCAGTAACGATCTCAGCGTTGACCAGTGTAGTGTATTTTGTTCAAAATTGTTTTTAGACTTTTAAAATTATTTTAATGTTTTGTCATGTGAACACATTGGATGGAGAAATAAATATTTCTTGAGATTTGGTGTATTGCTTTATCTATGGGCTAATTTTTTCAATTCTGAAAAATCTTTTAGCCCTTCAGATGGCTAAAATAGAATCATTTATTAGCACTTCAGATATTGCCGCATCTCCATCCTGGTTTTTTTTTTTTTTTTTTCGGTCTGACACTCTCATATGTGCCTTCTGCTTATTGTATTCCCTGTATTTCTTTCTTTGTTTTATTTTTGACTCATTATTTTTGTGCTGCTTTCTAGGTGTTTTCATCAACTCTCAATTTGTTTTTAAGTGATTTTTTCCCTCTGCTGTGTCCACTGAATTGAAAAAAAAAGCATGAATTTTCATTTTTCAAGTTCATCTGTTTCTGTTTTAAATTTGCTTTTTTTAAATCTTAGTGCTTTGTATTTTATAATGAATCGTATGCTTTTTTTTTTCTTGGTAGTATATATACAATGGAATACTACTCAGCTATAAAAAAGATGCACGGTTGCCTTTTGTGACAACAAGGATAGAACTTTTTGAACGGATAATGCTAAGCAATATATGATAAAAGGAAAAAGACAAATACCAGATGTTTTCACTTACATGTAGAATATAGATACAAAAAGAGTCAGACAAAATGACACTAATAATAGGCTAGAAATCTGAATGTAGAATTGAGGCTGCCAGAAGGGTAGGGGGAGGATGAGGTATAAAGTATGAAGGGTGCCCAATAGACTCTGTGGAGGAGGAATATGGTGTAGTGACATACATCTGAAGGGATGTGATCCTAAACCTCTGAATCATGCGTAGTTTTCTATACCAATATTACCACAGTTAAAATATAGCAAAAACAAAACAAGAATTGGCAACTTTTCAGTCAAAGGCCACATGAAAATTCCTGTAGATTCTACAGATCATGCAGTTTCTCTCACATCTCTTCAACTGTACATTGTAGTGCAAAGGCAGACCTAGACATTATATAAACAATTGGACATAACTATGTTCTAGTAAAACTTTGTTTACCAAAATAGTCATTGACCTGGATACAGGTCATGGATCATAATTTGCAGTCCCTTGATTTAAAACATACTTTATTAAGTGATATTTAAATGATTCTCTTTAATTCAAGTAACTGAGGGTGGTAACTCTCTTGTTCGATGCTTCAGCTAGATGTTGCTTATGGTACATTCTTATGTGTTACATATTTGAATTGTAAGCTCTGCATACAACCTTGTGATAGAGGTTATTGTCCCTTTAAATAGTAATTACTCTTCAAAGCCTTCGGCTTTTCAGGCCTTTCAACTAATATTTTCATATAAAGGATTGCTTTTTAAATTATTACCTTTAAAATACTCTAAAAGGTAATATTCTGAAATAATCCAGTGCTAAGTGCTATGCCTGACATGGGACACAGCTATCATTATCCTTATTACAGTTAATGAAGATTAACTATCTTGTTATTGTCATAGACTAGAATCTATCCTAGGTCCTAGGTCTTAATAGAATCTATAAAAATTTTATTATTAACATTATGTTCCCAAAGTTTATGAAAAGCCTGGTTAATAAGAAAGTTATAATTAAAACACTTTTTAAACTGTACCCAGTATATACTTTGAGTTCAAAATATAGCCAATACTGTGTAAAGTATGCTTTGTGAAAATTAAAGAGCACTAGAGCAAGGCAGAAACACAAAGAAATTTTGTGAAGAGCTTCTGAAATACACATATATATTTTTTTAAAGATTTATTTATTTATACATACAAGCTGGGGTACAGGCCAGAGGTGTGGGGTGGCGAGAGGCTTTACCAGAGACAGAGTGGGGAGCAGAATAGGCAGATCAGAAATACACTGCTGAGGAGAGCAGCAGGAGAGGCAGGAGAGGTCTGCTGCACCATGTGGGATTCTCCCGGCCAGGCGTCAAACTTGCATCGCTGCTGCCGTCAGCTCCACAGTGCAGCGCTTAACTGCTGTGCCACCAGGAAGGCCCAGCTTCTGAAATATATTTTTAAAAAGAATAGGAAAAAGATTGTTGTGTATATATGTTCAATATTAACTTGTGTTGTTTTTCACATACACGTTTTTCTCAATCTGTAGTAAATTAATGCTTCTCAATTCTTTATTACAGGACACTTGAAATGGACCAAAGCTGAGGACATTGACATAGAAACTCCAGGCTCTATTCTTGTCAACACTAACTTGAGGGCATTAATAAATAAACATACATTTGCTTCCTTACCTCAGCATTTTCAACAATACCTCCTGCTTTTACTCCCAGAAGTGGATAGGCAGGTAAGTAGAAGTTCTAGACATTTGATATTAGTTACCAGTTACATTATTATAAGTAGAACTGTGAACAGGGATGACTGACACATGGATGGATTGTTTTAAGATAGTATGTTTGTGTAATTTATATAATTTTTTGCTAGCATTTGTATATTTGTTTAATCTGCCAAAACAAAACCATTTTTTTTTATTGGTAGTAAGCCAGTTCAGATTTTAAAATTTTGCACATTGCCATAGAATGCAAACAGACCTACCTATACTGGAAATGGAAAACAAAGACATTATACATTCCATTATCAAATAAATCTTTGAAGGAGCTGCTCATTTGCCCAGAGGGAATATTGAAGTGCAGCAATAAAAAGCCAGGGTTTCTAAGAAATTATGTAAATGTTTTTATTCTCAATTCTTCTAAAAAGCATTTAAAATTTATGTTTGCAGTTGCCTTCTGAGAGTCTATCATCATGAATATGATTCCCTATAAATAATCACCTTTTATCTTTTTTAGTATAACTAGGAATGCTGTAAGTATATTTTTGTATTTTGAAAAGCCTCTAAAATAAGGAAATGCGAATATAGCACCATAATAGCTGATATCAATCATCTTCTAAAGTGATTTCCTTAGAAAAGAAAAGGAAAAATATTTCATCACATAAACTTTTATTAAATTCCACAAAAATTATTACATAAGTAGGAAACATTTCTCATGAGTCATAGTTCAATACACTCTGACATTGTATATAATTTTCAGTTGATGGACATAATGTGTACTTGATATTCATCTCAAAATGATAGGTACATCCTTAAGATTGATTCAGTATTTCCATATTTCTTTGAATAAATTTTCTTAGTTATTTACTTGATACTGCTATCGACTAACTTGCTCCTTTCACACTTACTTAAAATAAGAAGAGCTACAGTTTGCTACCATTCTTATTTATCTCTTTGATAGAGATTATTTTATCATATTTAAAATAGTATTTTTACCTCAGGTCCATTTTTTGGGATTTTGCCTTCATTTCACAGAAAAATATTTAACATTTTCTGTGAATATGAAATGTTTTACCTGGATATGTTTTATACATCTCTGGAAAAACAGTAAGTACCTATTAAATGTTTATTGAGTCAGTGATAACCTTCTAGTTAGATACATAAACCATGTTTGTGAATAATCAAATTATATGGAGAAACAAGATTAGAGGGGAAAGGCACTAAAAAAAGGCATTTTGAGCTTTCATATACAGAAAGGAAAAATCAGAGACAAAATTGAGATTCTTGAATTGGGCCTGTATGTGAAGAGATATGTGAAGAATTTGAATAAAATAAGTGGAAAGTACCAAATGAAAGGCTCAATGACACAAAATCAAAAGCAAATTTTGTAGAAGTCTGGATTATAGGAAGAATAGTACAAAAGATTCCTTGAGTATTAGGCTAAAGAATCTGAACACTCTTCTTCCTGTGTTTGCAGTACAAACCCATGAGGGTTTTTGAGCAGAGCTATAATGTAGTAAGATCAGTCCTTTTTAAGAAAATGCTTCTGGCAGTACTAAAAGGGAATGTTAGGGGTGGGAAGCATGAAAGTAAGAAGAGAATTTAGAGTGCAATTTTAGTCGTTCCAAAAAGACAAAATGAGGGCTTGGATTTGAAGAGAGGTGTGGAAATTAAAGAGAAGGATAATACAGATATCATCATCATCTTTTTCCTCCTCCTCCTCAGTGGTACCAGTTTTACATTTTGTCAAATAATACTTAAATATAGGGAGAAGACTGATTTTCAGGTTTCAAGCTTGTGTGACTGAGAAGAGAGGGCAGGCATTAAGAAAAACTTTTTCTTGGGGGGCACTGTTATTAGCAGTACAACTGTTTCTTCTACTTCAACATATGTGTGGCTTATCTTGTTTATAGTCTTTTTTTTTAAAGATTTATTTATTCATACAAGCTGGGGTACAGACCAGAGGTGTGGGGCGGTGAGAGGCTTCACCAGAGACAGAGTGGGGAGCAGAACAGGCAGATCGACAAACACACTGCTGAGGGGAGCAGCGGGCGAGGCAGGAGAGATATGCCGCACCATAGGGGAATCTCCCCGGCGGGAAGTCAAACTCGTGTCACTGCTGCCGACAGCTCCACAGCGCAGCACTTAACCGCTGTGCCACCGGGGAGGCCCTTGTTTATAGTTTTATCCACAGCTCCTGAAATAAGACTTGGCATGTTTAAGGTCTTTGGAATGAAGAAGTGTCAAATTTTCCTAGGTTTAGCCAAATATTTCTGTAAACCAGAAGACCAATTTAAGTCTAATATTTTATTCAACCTATAACAGTTTCTGTTACTTAGTTTTTCTATATTTGTGAGAAATACAAATGAATAAGCCACAATACCTGCCTTCAAACAAAAATAGTCCATTGGGAATATATTTATTCAAGAAATCTTTACTGAGCACATATGTGTGGAATATATTTAACTTTCCTAAATACGGAGGATACAAGAGTAAATCTTGTGGAGGTGTAACAGATAGAGGAGAAAGACTTATGCTGAAATACAAGTCATTGCTTATTATAGGAAAAAAATCTAATAACCAAATAGATCCGTACCAGGTAGTTTAAGGTTAGGCAGAATAATAAATGTCAAAATACAAGTATGAAGAAAACTCTCTAAAGATATAGAGAATAGATACTTTATTCGAAAGTATTATTATAGGTTTATGGTAGAAAGAATATTTAAGTTGAACCTGGAAGGACTAACAGAGGTTTTATAGAGCGAAGAGAAAATGAATTTTGTAAAGGGAGAGCATGCCACTTACAAAGATATGTTCCAGGAGATTCAGTAGTTCAGTATAACTGGACCATCTCACAGGGGGAAATGATGGGGTGGTTTGCTGATGACTGTGTGCTCTACAACCTTGAGGACCTGGTTTCAGCTCTCTGAGCTTTTTCTAAAACCAACGGGTACCATCAGAGACTTTTCAAATGAAAAATGGCACACACAGAATAATTTAAACAAATGTTTTAGTGCCTGGATAGGGAAGGGGAAAAAGATTCAAATGATAAAATACAGTCCTTATTTTCTCTTAGGATCCAGGAACCCTGTGACTGATGGTTTAGACAGAAAGAAAGAAAAGACAGGGAGACTGGGTGAGACACAATAGCAGTAGTTGAGGTATGCGACAAGGCTTGACTTTGGGCATTAGCCTTAGAAATGAAAAGACCAAATTCCAGGCATATTTTCAACACAGATGAAGAAGAATTAATAACATACTGCTTATGGGATGGGTTTGTCAAAGGTCTAGAAGGTAAATGGAGATCTTATCTGGGGAGGACATAAAAGCTCTGTGGGCCTATTAATATTGGATACTAAGAAATGTAGAGCTCTTTGTCTCTGTGCCCTGTTTTTTAACTTATTCCGAAGAAGTCCAAGGAGGGGGATAAAGCTCTCTGATGCAACAAGCTACCAAAACTGTTGGCTCTTTCAGTCTAGTTTATAAATATCCAAATGAGGATGAACACCACCATTTTCTAGGGAGGATCAGTAGAAAACATCTGGAAGTGAATCTGATTACATAGCAGTCAGATTACATGGTAATCAGTTGATCTCCAAAGGCAATCAGTTAGTAAAGCCACAGACAGGATTTATTCTGTAACAAAACAGCACAGGAAACTGGCAGAGGGAATGCAGTCATGGGGATACCACATGCACTTCCTCATCCTCCTTTTTTCAACTGACATATGGAACCTCTGAAACTCCCCCCACAGTTATGAATAGAAGAATGCTAGGTATTAAGGGTTCTGAAGTCTTCTGTCCAAGTATTCATGGAACTCTAGTTCTTCAGACTTCATTTACTTAGGGATAGGAATATTAATGTTGACAACAGATTTATTTGGACAAGCAGAATGCCCTATAAGTGAATGAAATACCTAAGTTTCATTTTGTAAAATCCCGTCCTCATATATTTTGTAAAATCTTGTCCTCATATATTCCTACAGATTTGAAACTCCTGGTCTTTTCATCTCCTCATTTGACTTCTCTAGGTTTCTGCCTGCTTTCTTCCCTGAAGCATTCCTACAGGGCTTCACACTCTGAATTATGAAAAACCAGTGTTCATTGCATTTTCACATCTTTAAAACATGATGTTAGTTAGGTTCCCCATCTTTTTTTGACAGAGTGAACTGCCATTAAGTGAATCTATCTGGTATTTTGTCTTTTATGGTTGTCCTTTTTTAGAGGTCCTGTAGCTTATATTATTTTTTTAAACTTACTCCTGGTTGTCTTATAATATTGTCACATGTGCTTTTATGTTTAGTTTTACTCTCCATTATACTGCAGGTGACAGAAAATCAAATTCAAACTGGCTTAAATATACAGAGGATTTATTGGCTCAGGTAATTAGAAGGTAAAGAGTAGGCTTCTGCTTACTGGTCCTAGGCTTGAGTAATCATCAAAGACAACTTGATTATTATTTAATGGAGTTTTTTTTTAATGTTCTCTTCTGTTGTTGCTACTATTCTATACCTGAATCCCTCTGTGATAGAATGGCTACTTGAATCAGAAAGTGATTACTTACTTGTTGGTTTGCATTCATGCAGAAAATACTTTTGTGCCAGTCTTTCTTTCTTTTTTTTTTTTTTTTCAAAATTTTGGTAGATGTCTAGGAATGAAATTATTGGGCTGAAATATAGATCCATTCTTAATATTGTATCCATAAGGGCTGGTCCAATTTGCATTCCCACCAGCAATTAGGAAGGTCCCCTTTTCTCTCCCTCTTCACCAGCACTTGTTTATGGTCTTTTTGATTTGGGCCATTCTCACACATGTGAGATGGTATCTCATTGTGGTTTTGATTGGTATTTATCTGATAATAAGTGATTGTGAACATGTGCCTGTTGGCCATTTGAATATCTTCTTTGGAAAAGTGTCTATTTAGTTCTTTTGCCTATTTTTTTTTTAAAGATTTATTTATACATACAAGCTGGGGTACAGGCCAGAGGCGTGGGGCGGCGAGAGGGTTCACCAGAGACAGAGCGGGGAGCAGAACAGGCAGATCAGAAATACACTGCTGAGGGGAGCAGCGGGCGAGGCAGGAGAGGTCTGCCGCACCATGTGGGATTCTCCCCGGCCGGTCGTCGAACTCTCATCGCTGCTGCCGACAGCTCCACAGCGCAGCGCTTAACCGCTGCACCACCAGGGAGGCCCGTTCTTTTGCCTATTGTTTTGATTGGCTTGTTTTGTTTTTGTAGAGTTTTGAGTTATGACAATGTTTCAAAGAAAGGAGCAAGATTTATACTTGGTACTAATTATATCACATGTGACCACTTCTTAATAATGCTAAACTAGGAAATGAATATATGAATTCCTCTAATATGACTAATATTAAACTGGGAAACTAAGAAATGAGATATGGAAGTTGGTTTGAATTCAACCAAGCCTACTCATTTCTTGCAGCTTGTAGTGCTCACTATCTCCTGAAATAATATGGTGCACCATGGTAGAGGTCAGGGATACTTTGAAAATCTAGTTTTTAGGAAGTTCTGATAGAGGATATGCAATGGAGATGGGGATGGAGGTTGCTTGGTAACAGTGCCCACTGAAATGAAGTCAGGCATTGAATTTGGTTTTCAACAATTGGGTTGATGGCTTCCACTATATATGTCCTGCAGTGATTATATATTTAATTTTTGACATTTTGAAAGATGAAATTAGTGATAACATCTACATAGTTTATTGGCAGGTATGGGATTTGATAAAACTTTGATATATCATAGTCAGTCATATTAGAGGAATTCATATATTTGTGAGACAGTATGGATAAGAAAGAATATGGGAATAATCTAGGGAATAGATACCAAAATTTATGAGAGATCATTGATGTGGAAATTATATATAGGTAACAGTGTCAATGTACATTAGGAGGTGATTGGGAAATAAACAGGATTTATTTCTTTTGTCCCTCTCCATCCATCCTTTACTCTTTTCACATTGCTTTGCTCTAGGAGGCTAACCTACATAAGGACCACTGAATCAGAAGGTACTATGCCTTCTTTTTAAATTTTTTAAAATAATCAGAAACTTTTAGAAAATTTGAAGATACATTAAACAAGTGTCCGGCTTGATCTAGTTCCCCTCCTCCACAGCCAATATGTTGTATTTTCTATTAACAAGGACAGTTTTATATAAGCACAGTACAGTCAGTCAAGATCAGGAAATTAACAGTGGCCATGTGATTCTTTGATTCTATTGAAGTTTAGCTAGTTGTCACAGTAATGTTTCTTTCAGTAACAAGATCCAGTACAGAATCTGTCACTACGTTTAGTTGCCCTTTCTCTTTAGCTCCTTCATTCTAGATTACTTCTTCAGTCCTGTTCTGATTTTCATGATTTTGACATTTGTGAAGATTATAACTTGAGTTTTTTTGTGATGTTTCCTTGTTATTGTATTATGATGCATTGGAAGGAATATTATAAATGATGCTATATCTTCTCCTTGCACCAGGTGGCACACAATTTTGATTTGCCCCAGTAGTGATGTTATTCACTCAATTAATTGATTAAAATATCTCCTCCAAGCTTCTGCAGTATAGTTTCTTCTTCCCTCTTTGCAAGTAAATATTTTGTGAGCAGTTCTAAATTATGTAAATATCCTGTTCCTCTTCAAACTCTCACCATCCATTTACTTATGGCTGTATGCTTTCATTGTCTACTATTTTTTCAATAGGTTATAATATTCACATCTTCCCAAATTTTGTTACTAGGGCCTCTTCCAGCTTGCTCCAGTGTTTTGTCCCATGTCTCCATTTTTCTTTGAGCACTTTCTTATTTTGAAGCACATCAGACTATTTAATTGACATTTTATGCTTTCAGTGCCCCAGCCCTGGAATGAACCACTTCTCTAAGGAGCCTGTTTCTCTTTAGTGAATGATGGTACTTAGAAATCAAGAACTTGCAAAAGGTGTGCTCTTTGCTATTGTGTTACTTCTTCCAGAGGAAGGAGAATAAGGATGTAAGCAAATTCTGATATTTGGGGGGAAGGATATATTACATAATTCATCCATTTAACCAATGTATGTTTAACACCTATTATGTGGCAGATAAAGTGCTGAGAATACAAACATTAATAAGTCACAGTTCCTACCCCAAGGAAGTAATAGTTCTTGGAGGGGTGG